>QOVD01003597.1:0-130540 GCA_003521225.1 Tuber microsphaerosporum | reverse complement strand
CGCCCGAAGACATTGAGATTACAGCTGAACAGAACGTGGTTACCGTCGAAGGCAGCAAATCCGACAAGAGCGAGCGTGATTTCCTCTACCGCGGTATTTCCACCCGCAGCTTCAGGCGCCAATTCAGCCTCGCTGAATATGTTCAGGTCAAGAGCGCCGCGTTCGACAACGGCTTGCTGACCATCGAACTCGTTCGCGAGGTCCCGGAAGCCATGAAGCCACGCCAGATCGCGATCGGCGATGTCTCGGCCGGCAACATGCGTAAGCTGGAAGCCAAAGCTGCCGCATAGCGCTGCCGCCCTTGGAGCCGCGCGACAAATCGTGCGGCTCCATCCATTGTCAATGAAAGGAGAGGACCATGCGGCCGACGACCGCTGACGACAATGTTTTCGACTTCAACGCTCTTCTTCATCCCGGCACGGTGTTTGAAGCACCTAGAGACGTGCTGGATCATCCGGCCCCGACGTTGGCCGAGAAGCGCGCAATCCTGGCATCATGGGCGTCCGACGCATCCGCGATCGCGTCTTGCCCGTCCATGCGCGCCCCTGCCGGCCTCAAGAAGCCAGTTTCGATCGACGAGATCTTGGACGCGTTGCGCGCCTTGGACGGTGGCCCCCGGACGCCACCCGGCGGAAAGCCTTACCGTCTCCGTTCGACGGAACGAGCGGCCGTCGCGGCGTAGTTTCGGAGGCCCAGATGATGATGGACGAGAACCTGGCGCGCCTTCGTGCCCATCACAACAACATCAGCCGCTACCGCCGGCTCCTGCGTACCAACCTTTCGCCTTTGGAGCGCCAGTTCATCGAGCGGCGACTTTCCGAGGAGGAGGCTGCTCTGCAAAGCCTTTCCGCTTCGACCTTCCCAATCGTCCTCAAGGAGCCACGGCCTGGTCGACCACTGCCAACGAGAGGTTTGCTGCTCGTGCCGCAGGATGACTTCACGCTCTAACTGAAAGAGGCCGCCAACCGAGGGGTCTTACTTCACGTCCATCGGGTGTGCGGGCGCTTCTTGACGCGCCAGTACCCGACCAACGCGCGCCACTCGAAGGCGATGACTATGATGCCCATCAGAGCTGTACCGAGCCCTGCCATTATCAAAATCATTTGGAGCATCGAACCACCCGCGTGACATGTCGATGTTCCTAAGTATCAAAGTGAACAAATGTTCCGAAGTCTCATCTGGGCGGCTGCAGCCGGGGCCGTCTCTCCGCCCTTGTCGATCGGAGTAGCGTATGCGTTCGTCGCCCTCGATCGTGCCGTCCGACCGCCTCGATCGCGACATCTATCTGGTGCTTGAAGACTTCGGCGCGCGCGCCGGTTGCGCCTTGCGCGAGATGGATGAGGCTGACGCCGATCTTGAGGGCGTCCTCCAAAATCTCCTGTCCGGCCAGTACGCCTATCCAGTCCGAATTGTATCCTTCAATCCGGTTGAGGGGTGGTCGCGGGATACGACTTCCGAGGTCGCCGATGCACTGGCACAGCGCGCGGCCGACACCGACGCGGAGATCTCGTCTTCATTGCAAGTCTTCATCGCTGCTAACGCCACACGCCACCTTGACTCGCAGTTGGCCCTGCCCTTGCGCGGTGTCGCCTGACGGCGCAAGCAGGCCGGCACCCTGCCTTTGCTCGTTCCGCGCAAGGGACGCCAGTCTATCGAATTGGCCGTCCAAACCGACATAGGTTCGGGCAATGTTTCTCAGAGCGGCGACGCGGTCCTTGGAGATGCCACTCGCGGAAGAAAGTCTCTTGTAGTGGTCAGAAAGCCTCTTGTAGTGATCAGCATGTTCGCGGCACTCAGCAATGTTGCGGTCGAGGCCGTCAGCCGGCACGATCGAGGGCAAGGAACGCATACGCTACTCCGATATGACAACGGTGTGAGACGGCCCCACTAATCCCGGCGGAAAATCTGGCCCCGCTCGGCCGCGAGCGCGAGCTCAGTCCATTCGCGCGCAAGCTTCAACCAGCCTTCTCGATCGACCTGGTCGAGGCTCCGAGCCGCCTCCTCCCGACAGGCCGTCGCCTCCGTGAAAAATTGCTGAGCGGAGGCGGCCATCTTATCGTAGTGCGACAACTTCCCGGATAGCTTGGTCTTCATCGATGCCTCGGCGCATAACCATGCAACACAGACGGTTCGAAAACCCGTGGAATTGCCACTTGTTCCCGCACCAATAAGTACGGCCGGCGCCTAAGGTCGGACACAAGCCAGTGCCCATTTTTGGAATGATGGTCCCAATAGGAACGACGAGCGCGGGCAATTATTTGAGTCGTCGCTGGCTCGCCGGGAGAGCTGGCGCAGCGGCCCCGGCCTACCCCTTTGACCCCTGCAGCCGGGGCCGTCTCTCGCCGCTCCGTACCGGGGGAGCGTATGCGTTCCTCGCCCTCGATCGTGCCGGCCGATCGGATGCTGGGGCCCAAGTAGGGTGACTAGGCAGCGCTCAACTTTTGATTCTTTCAAGCCATGTACAGGCGCAGCCTGCTGCCTGTTTTACCATTGAGGGGGGGCGGAGCTTCGCCCTTGTTCAGCTTCTCAGCCACAACCTCTGCCGTTGAATGAGAGAGTCCGGTTAAAGGCTTCTCGTCCGGCGTGACTACAGGCTGATCTGTCGAAGTGTCCAGCACCGTGAATCGGCCGCTCTTGGGACGCTCGTACTGAACGACAAAGCGGCTTGCCATGAGGATCGCCTCTCCTTCATGGTTGTAAACATACACCGGCGAAGGTCGATGACTAACAGGCGGCGGCGCCACCAGGCGGCCCTAATTCATCTTTCGGCGCAACCTCGTGACGATTTCGCGGAAGTACTCCTTAATAACCGGAGCGCCTCGTCCGAACGCGACGGCATAGCTTCGCTACCCCCCGGCTTACTTGGTGGAACGCACCCCGGCCGATCAGCATTACTGGCGAATGCCGAGGTACTCTTCCACGTAACGCACGAACGCCATGAGATCGATCAGGAGGGGCAAGAACTTCCCGACAAGCATGCTGCTTGGAAGGAAGCCACGGGAACGGCAGGACAGATACTCTAGGACCTCGACGGGAAGCTTGCGCCCGGCCGGCGCCAGCGATTCAGGACAGTCACCGTACCGGACCTTTGACTTCCCGGGTTCAGGCCTGCTGAAAAATTGTTGTACTTGCGCTCGTCCGCCTCCATCGCCAGGCGCAGTCCTTCACAATTCTGCGGAGCGGAGGGGTTACGGTCACGTCCGACTTGATTGAGTTTCAGCATAGATTTCCGCTCCGCGCAGCCACTTGTGCATTCCGCGGCCCTCAGAAACATGGGTCGCCAATAAGTGCTCCCAAAAGGATTGGCAGACGCGCCCGTCATTCATCAAAGTTTCGCCCGGTAGCCCAAAACCGACGCTAAGGTGTTGCCGAGAAACCTCCCTGCCGAAGAAAAAATGCTCGTAGAATCAGATGCATTGGACTGGCGCGCGCTGCCTTGATAGTCCAATTTCATTGGGTGCGACGCAACAAACTAAGCATCGGCGCTTGGGGATAAACGTGCTGAAAAGCAATAGCATGCCTTCCCGGAGGATCTTGAGATCGATCGGACGGGTTTGCGGTACCATATTGCTGTGTCTCGCCCTCGGCGCATGTTCCGGCGGGATTTTGCCGTCCGGCGGACCGCCGGCTGCGACCGTCAGCCCCAACGCGGTGGGGGTCGTCGGTGACCCAGCCTCCACGATACCCTATTTGGTCGTCAACCTACGTCCCGACATCGCAAGTTTTCTGAGGTCCGAAGACGAAGGGCAGCTGTTTGCGCGGACAAAAAGCCGGGGCGCCACGGACGTGACCCTCGGTATCGGTGACATCGTTGTCGTCACGATCTACGAAGCCCAGCGAGGCGGCCTCTTCACTTCTCGCGAAGGCAATGCGGCTCCTGGAAATGCGGTCGACTTACCTCGCCAACAGGTCGATCTGGCGGGCAACATCACCATTCCCTTTGTCGGCGCGATCAAGGCCGCGGGGCGAACCCCGCAGGACGTTCAAAACGAAGCCCGGGAAAAATTGAGCAAACGGGCGATCGACCCGCAGGTCATCGTCGTGGTGGCAGATCGGCTGTCGAACTTCATAAGCGTACTCGGCGACGTCAACACGCCGGTCAGGCTTCCGATCGAGCCGGGTGGTATCACTCTGCTGCCCGCGATTGCCAAGGCCGGTGGCACCAAGTTTCCCGCGTTCGAAAGCTTTGTCTCCATTCAGCGGCGAGGCGTCATTGATCGCGCGCTACTTGCCGCCGTGAACGAAAATCCTGCAAGTAATGTCCAATTGCGACCTGGGGATATCGTGACCGTAACGCGCCGGCCGCGATACTTCCTTGCTTTCGGAGCGACCGGTCAGACGACCCAACTCGGTCCTCTCGACCGTCGGTTTCCATTCGAGTCTCACCATATGACACTTGGTGACGCGCTAGCGAAAGCGGGAGGCTTGCAAGACGACCGTGCCTTGGCTTCCGCGGTGTTTCTATACCGCTACGAATCCCGAACGTCTTTGACCAAACTAGGACTGAACGTTTCAGCCTATTCGGGACCGTTCGTTCCGGTAATCTACCGAGTCGACCTCGCCGATCCTGTGGGATATTTTGTTATCAGCGAGTTTTCGATGCGTGATGGGGACATTATTTACGTATCCAACGCACCGTCGGTCGACTTCCTGAAGTTTATCACCCTGATTCAATCGCTCCCGACGACCGCGACGCAATATAGAATCTCCGTTGAGCAGAAATTCTAGCAGTGGTGCAAACCGTGTGTTGTTCTAGCGGCGAACGCGACGCCACGCGGTCTGGCAAATGCCATCGATGACCAACCTGCGGATATCAAGATGAGCTCTTGGGTCACTATCATTGTTATAAATCTGCTGGCAGGCCTCGCGATCGGCCTATGGGGCGGCGTCCGGTCAGCGCTCGTGACGTTTCCCGCGCTTGTCGTCTTCTCGGTGGTGACGCTGGCGGTGGTCGGTGAATCGGCCGGGCAAATTGCGCTCAAGGCCTTGTTGAGCATGGTCGTCGGCCAGGCCGCTTGCGTAGCGGCTTCTGCCAGTGTGCATCTGACGCAGGCACGTCGTACACCGACAAGTGACGGAGCGTCACGGCATTCCGCAAGGAATTCGTCGACGCTTCCGTAGAGACCGAATTCGCCGTGGCTGATCATGCAAGCCACTTGTTCAAAACGGCTCCCAGCGTCTTCTCGTAAATCATGGGCGCCGTCGAGAGCGCTGCAATCGCCTCGTCGTAGGAGGTCTTCTTCCACTCGATCACCAGCAAGAACTTGTCGATCAACGGACTGATCGCCCGTGCGTCGACGTTAGCTGCCAATGGCGAGAGGTCGATGAATACATAGTCATATCTCTCTCTCGCCTTTCCGAGTAGAGCCTCCATCCGTGCGGAAGATAGTTTCTCCGCGGTGTGGAAGGTGTTCTCCTGGGCCATTGTCGGAAGAAACTTCAACCCCGTGATTGCGTCGCGCCAGACGTAGTCCTGCAGAACATCCGGATTGTCCATTGCGTCGATCAGTCCCTGCTTGGCCAGGGGAGCGAATGCCCGCGTCAACGCGCCATCCCGCAGCCCGCCGTCGATCAAGAGCACATTATTGCCGGCATGGGCGACCAGTCCCGCGAGATTGGCCGCGACGGTCGTCGCGCCCTCGCCGTAACGCGAGGCGACCACTCCGATCACCTTGGCTTTGCCGATCAGGCCAGCGTGATCGGCGGCCACCCGCACGGCTCGCAGTGTCTCGGTGAACCGGGAGAATGGCTCGGAAATCACGTGTTTTCCGATTTTTTGGCTCGCTTCCATGACACGATTCAGTTCGTCGCCAGGGGAGACGGGAGGATCTGGTCGTTGAGATCGGCCTTTCGCGGTTAGCAACGGTAGCGCCCCGAAGCACGGCACCCGCAAAATCGACTCGACGCTTTCCGGCGATCGGAAGGTGCGGTCCAGCGCCTCCCGGCCGAAAGCCGCGCCAACGCCGCCCAATAGTCCCAGTGCCGTTGCGACGCCAAAGATCAACGCTCCTTTCGGGCTGCTCTTGCGTTCAGGCGGCGTCGCAATTGTGATCACGCGGGCCTCGGTGGATGGCAAAGAGGTTTGCTGATTGGATTGCACGTACTTCTGCAGAAAGGAGTCGAAGATCGCCCTGTAGCTCAGTGCCGTGGCCTCGAGCTGACGCAAGCTGACCTGTGCCTTCCGCGTCTGCTCCTCGCTCTTGATCAGCGTGTTGACGCTGTCGCTTACCGTCTTCATCCGCTGCAGCGCGATTTCGTATTCGCTCTTGGCCGCCAAGGCGATCCGGGCGAGTTCCTCGTTCATGGCGCGCTGCAATTCCGCCATTGAATTGCGCAGATTCACCGCGGTCGCATGGTCGCTGCCGTACTTTGTGGATATCTGGGATGCCTCCTGCGATATGTCGAGATATTGCTGACGCATGCGGCTGATGACATCGCTCTTCAACGTATCGGCAAGGGCAGCGTTGGCAACGCCCTCGGCCATGACGTGGTTCACGCGGTCTAGCCGCGCCTTCGATTCTGCTACCTGTCCTTGGGCGGTAACGAATTGGGTATTGAACTCGCCGAGCTGTTGCTCACCAATCAGGCCAAGCTTGGTATCGAAAAGACTGTTCGCGGCCTTGAACTCCTGGACAGCGCTCTCCGCCTGGAATGATTCCTCGCGCAATTCAGCGATGCGTTCGCGCAGCCATTCTGCCGCGCGCTTTGCCTCGCTGTATTTGGCCTCGAGCTGACCGGCGATATAAGCATCCGCGAAGGCGTTGGCCACCATTGCCGCCTTCACCGGATCGCGCGCCCGGAAGCTGATGTTGATGACGTAAGTCAGACCGACACGCGTCACCGTCAAATTATCACGCAGGTTGATGATGGCGGCACGAAACGCCTGCCCGTCGTTGAACTCTGCCGTGTCGGTGACAAGCGCAGCGATGGCGTTGACGGCGGTCCATAACGGCGATCTGTTGGTTGAAGTGAATTCCGGATCGTTGGCGAGATCGAGCTTCTTCGCCACTGCGATGGCAACGCCCTCCGAGCGAAGCACCTCGACTTGACTTTCGACGGTCATCGCATCCAGAACGTTTTCTGACGCGACGGTCTGCTGGGCGGACAGAAATTGCGACTTCGTCGCGTCAAGCATCATTCGCACGTCGGCGGTATAAAGCTTTGGCGAAGTCAGGTAGACGGCCGCGGCCAGCCCCCAGGCAACCACCAGGACCCCTAGAACCAGGAGCCGGTTACGACGAAAGATGGCCATGAAGCCCGACAGGCTCAGGTTGCGTTCCTCGAACGGCCCCGACCGCTCCTGCTCGCCGACGCCACGGAATACAGCACGACTTTGTTCGAGCATCTCGATACTCCCGTTCCCTTCGGTTGCCGCTCAACGATGCTGGCGGCGAACCGTTATCGCAGGACGCAAAACTGTCTCTCGACCCGCGCCTGAACTCAATTTCCGAGCCGCAGCCTCAAATATTCAGCCTCTTGAACAGACGTTCCGGAATAACGGCGATCACGAACATGATTACCCGCCAAATGCTCAGGACGTAGATGACGTCTTTCCTCTGGCGATGCGCAGCGACAACGGCCCGTGCGACCTGATTCGCACTGGCCGTTAGTGCGGGCGGCAAGCGCATCGATTCCGTCATCCGCGTCGCGACGAATCCCGGTTTGACGGTGAGCACATGCAGACCGCCCTTGCCGAAACGGTTGCGCAAGCCTGACAGGAATGCGGTGAAACCCGCTTTCGCCGATCCGTAGGTGTAGTTCTTGCGTCGTCCACGATCGCCGGCGACGGAACTGATGCCGATGATGCAGGCGTTGGGGCGATCCGCCATCCGGTTTGCCAGCCCCGCAAGCAAGAGGCTCGGCGCGACGTAATTGACCTCGATAATGGCTCTGGCGGCCGATAGGTCATGCCATGCGGCCTCCTCATCCCCCAGCATGCCGACCACCATCACTACCGTACCGGGAGACCCGCGATCATCGTCGACGAGGGCGGCGGTCTGCGCCGGGTCGAGAACGTCGAGGTGCATCGCGCGCACCGCCACGTTGTACCGGATCGAAAGATCCTTGACATCCACGTCGAGCCGGGCGGCGTCTCGCGCCGCCAGGATGAGAGATGCGCCCGCCTTCGCGTATTCGACCGCGATCTGACGGCCGATATCGGAGGTCGCGCCCACGATTAGGACCGGGGAAGCGATTTCAGTCATAACCCGAGCCGGACGGACAGACATGAGCGCATCTTGCCCTTAGGATCGAAGCGATTTCGGACATCGGCGAACTCCGAGAGCCGCTCGTAGCCGCGCTCCAGCACGTAGCGCCCCATGCAGGCGTCCTTGGCGAGGTAAATGCGTCCCTGGTGATCACCAACGATCGCCTCAAGTTCGGCGAGTAAGCGGAGCGTGTCTGCATGAATCGGGAAATCCAGCGCCAAGGTGTAGCCTTCCTTGGCAAACGACAGCGGGCTACGGCTCTGTCGCCCGCACAATTTCAGCACTGAAAGGAAGGAGCCGCGTCCATAGGACGAGGCGCGCGCTAGGATCGCGCTGACACCGGCGAGGCTCGCGCTCCGTGGAAAGACGGCCTGGAACTGCACGAAGCCGCGCCGGCCGTAGATCTTGTTCCAATCCGCGACCGCGTCCAGCGGGTAGAAATAAGGTTGATAGTCGACGACGACGCGCCCCGGCCGCTGGGCATGGAAATAGACCTGGTTGAATGCGCGGACCATGGTGCGGCCCAGGGCAGCGCTCGGCAGGTCGATCGGCACCTTGCGCGGCCGCCGAGCCTGTGGCCGGAAGCGCAACGCGCGCCGCTCGCGTGGCAGTTCGCTCGCCCTCAAATGCTCTCCCGTGAAGATCACCGAGCGGCCGAAACGCCGTCCGCTCGCAAGTGCGTCGATCCACGCCACAGAATAGGTCGACGATTGCGTGGCCTCAAGCGTGGCCATTGCCTCTTCCAGACTCTCGACCGGGACCGTATCACGCAAGATTAGATCTGTTTCGATCCTTATCATCCGGAAGGTGGCCTGCAGAATAACCCCCGTGAGGCCCATGCCGCCAATGGTAGCGTCGAACAACTCTCGGTTCTGCTCCGCTGAACAAATCAGCACACGGCCGTCAGCAACCACGAGCGAGAATGATTCCACATGAGCGCCGAAGCTGCCGGCTTGGTGATGGTTTTTGCCGTGAACGTCGGCGGCGATCATTCCACCGATCGTGACATGCTGCGTTCCCGGCGTCACCGGCGGAAACCAGCCGCGCGGGATGAACACGTTCAGGATGTCGGACAGCCGCGCGCCAGCCTGGCAAGTCAGGCGCCCCGTCCGATCATCGAAATCCAGCATCCGGTCGCAATCCGACATCATGAGCGTCATGGCGGGGTTCAGCGCCGCATCGCCGTAGGAACGGCCAGCGCCGCGCGCAATCAGATTTTCGTTCGCTGCGACCGCAGCAACGACCTCGCACTCGCTATGCGCATTGGCCACGGTGCAGGGCACGCGCGGATACCGCCCCCAGCCCGACAACATCATACCGCAACCTCGAACACGAAACGCCGATCTAGGTGGTACTTGATGAAGTAACCCATCGTCAGGCCGAAGCTGCCGCCAACCAGCATCGCTGTCGTCGATGGCACGATGAGAAACGCCGCAGTTTCCGACGCCCAGAATACCGCAGTCGTGATCACACCCATCGCGGTGTACAACGACAGCTTCTTCGCGTGCGTGCGCACGCCCGAACTGCGGTCGCGGAAGATATACCTCTTGTCGAGGACATACTTGACGCCGAGTCCCGCGGCGGTACCTGCCGCGATCGCCGCAGGCAGCGTCGACCCGGCCCCGATGCCGACAGCTTGGCCGATTCGAGCGACAATGATCTGCGTCGCCAAATTGGTCAGCATCGCGATGCCGCAAAACAATACATAGGTTCCAACCATCACCCGCAACGTCTCCTCACAAGCTAATCAAAATGACCGCGATGCAAAACGCGCCGATCGCAAGACTGACTTGGTCCTTCGTGGCGAATACGATCGGGTCGTCGTCCATCTCACCGCGGTGCGCCTTCAGAAGCATCCGGCTGACCCAGAACACGATGGCGATGCACAGCAATAGTAGCCGGTGCGGCTTCGCGTACAGTTGCGCTACCTTTTCGCTGTTGAGATACAGCGCCATCACGAGCGCGGCGAGATACCCGCTTGCCGCGGCCATGGCCTCCAGCGCGGGCACATCATTCAGCCGATAGCCGCGTCCCGGCGGTTCGCCCTCGCCGGTGTTGATCCTGTCCACCAGCTCGCCCGATCGCTTTATCAGCGCCAGGCTCAAGAACAGGAAGATTGAGAACGCCTCGAACCACTCCGAGATGACCACTCCGGTCGCCACCGAGCCAGCAACGACGCGCGTCGCGTACAAGCAGGCTAGCGTCATCACGTCGACCAGCGCCTTTCGCTTCAGCCAAAACGAGTAGAGCGTGGTCAGAACCACGTATCCCAACAGCACCAGGATGAAGACCTTGGGCAACGGCGAAGCGACCGCCAGGGCTGCCGCGAGCAACGCCGGCGCGATGAATACTCCGTGCAGAATCGGAACGCGCCCGGACGCGAACGGCCTGAAGCGCTTGCGCGGATGCTGCCTGTCGGAGCGCAAATCCAGGAGGTCGTTGACCACATAGATCGCCGATGCGCAAAGGCAGAAGCTGCAGAACGCGAGCAGAGAACCGAACCACGTCGTCGTGATCGTGTGCGCCCCCAACGCCGGCAGGAACACTAGCGCGTTCTTCATCCATTGATGAGGGCGCAAGAGCCTGATGTAGTCCCTGAGCCGCCAGCCGACGCCGCGAATCTCGATGTACGGCCGCTGCCCCTCACCCATCATCGAGCGGATCGTGCGCCCGCCACCGGCGACAATCGCGAGATTACAACTGTCCCAGACTTGCAGATCGGCACGGCTGTCTCCGATGTAGTCGAAATTCCGTTGGCCAAAACGTGCGCACAGTTCCCGAGCCTTTGTCGATCCTTTAAGATTGACCGTTCCGTCCGAACTCAACACACCGTCAAACAGGCCGAGGTGCTCGGCGAGCGCGTTCACGAGGCGCCCGTCCGAAGCCGACGCCAGATAGACCTTGCGGCCGCGACTGCGTTCGTTGCGGACGAAGTCGACGACCTCTTCCCGCAGCGGCATCAGCGACACGTCGATCCGCGCTTCACGCGCGATCCGTGCCTTCAATGCAGCTCTGCCGTGGCGTATTTCAGTCAGCGCGCAGATGGCAGTCCAGGGCGAGCGCGCCAACAATTCGCAAAAACTCTCCAGCAACAAGTCAGTGCGGAGCACCGTGCCGTCTACGTCAACAATCAGCGGCACCTCGATCGACTGGCCGAATGAGACATCTGCCACACTCACTGGATTCCTCCATGCAATGGCCGCAACTCAACTTGTCGATCAACCGCGGCTTTCCGCGCTGCGCAGCTTACCATTCGCCGATGCGGCACGTCCGATCCTGCCGTCCGCGACGCCGTTGAACCAATCGCGGGCCGGTATCTCGATAAATCGATAGGTCACGCTCGCGCAGCCGATCACGATCGCCAAATACGCGATCGTCACAAGATCGAGCAGCCACGGTCCACCAGCGCTGATCACGTCGAACGGAAGGCCGTCGCAAACGAAAAGTGTGCGCAGATGGATGTGAAAAATTTGCTCCAGCGCCCGGGTTCCGGCGTTGAAGACGGTGAGAATAACAAAGTGAACAAGATAAACCGAATACGACAGCGCACCGAGCCGTTGTAGCGGCTGGGTGTCAAACAGCCTCGACATGAGCCCACCGCCGGGAGCAAATACCAGGACGACCGCGCCGAACACGATGGGGCTGACGAACGACATCTCACGCCGTGGCAGCAGGGAGATAATTAGTATCAGCGCCAGGACGGTCGGCACTTCAGCAAGCGAAAGACCTTGTCGTACGGTGGCGCTGCACCGCCCGAATACGTGGTAGACAATTACGCCGAATGAAAATTCGCCCAGGCAGCGCGGCAGCGCGGCAACAAGTGGGGGCGCATGATTTGCGCCTGCCGAAAGCAACAGGAAGACGACCCAGCTGGAAACTGCCACAAGTGCGAACATTGCGATCGATGAGCGGCGGAACAGCACACAGATTCCGGCGAACGCGAGATAGACATAGAACTCGCAACTGATGCTCCAGCTCGGCAAGTTCCAGCTGAACTCGGGCAGAACGCCCAAGCCGTGCAGCATGAATACATTGTAAGCCAACGCATCAACCGCGGTTCGCCCTACGAAGGCCGGTTCGCCCGCGTCGAGCCCTCCGATCTTCAATGCGGCGAGCTTCATCAACTCGATCCAGACGAGCATGCCCGTCGTGACGATGTGTAACGGCCAAAGACGCCCGAACCGGCGTACTAGAAAACGCCAGAACCCGCCGTCATTCCTAAGAGAGCCGCCATAGGCGTGAGCTAGAACAAATCCACTCAGTACAAAGAAAAAATCGACAAACACATCTGCGTTACGCACCAAGGCAATCGGAAAGAGATGTCCAAGCACGCTCAGATGAAAGATCGCGATCCCGAGTGCAGCAACGCCACGCCAGCCATCTAACGCAGAGAACCGCATGGATAATCCTCGGAGAGAAATCCACAATCGAAAGGATACAAACAACTTCAAAATCACTGCAAGGCTATATTCAATGCAGTTGTTGCACCGAATTGCAGCGAATTGAAAACAGCAGCAACGTGGGCGCGAGATCCAATAAGAACTCGCATCCGCACAATGGCTTAAGTTGTTTCATTGCGAGCGATGCAGACTGTGCCGTGGTGCTGCCGGCTGCCAGCCGCGCCTAGTTCTTCACCAGAGCTTCGGATCAATCCGCCGTAAGCTGCGATAAGTAACACGACAATAAACTGCCGTTCCAACGCCTGCGTCGCGAGCATAGGCAGCAGGATCGCAGTACACAATATCGCGAACGAAAACTGCCGCCAACGTCCCCATTCGCCGACGGCTGCAGCGACAAATCCGATCAGCGCCGCGATCTCGAGGAAGTAGAACGCCCAACGATCCTGCGATTCCGAGAGCGCGCAGGCATAGCGGCGGTTCGGACATCCCTCGCCTTCTAGGAGGCTCACGGCGCGCGCGCCGGCTCGACGTAGCGCATCGACGGGATCGCGGTGGATTTCGGCGAGAGCGATATCCTTGAAAATGCGGCGCTTGTTCTCATCGTGCAGCCATTGTTCGTACCGCGCTTGCGGCAACAGCAACGGCCGCTTGTAGCTCGTCCGGTCGCCCGAGGCGTAGCGACGCTCCATCTCGTCGAACAGCATGTCATCAGCGACCGGGCGTCCTTGGGTGGCAATGAACGGATTGTTGTTGCGCGCAAGGTTCTCCTCTGCGGTCGTCGCGAATATGACCACACCATTATGGATTAGGTTCTGGGCAATCACATAGGGGCCCGCCACGACGAGAAACGCGACGATGAACCACGCCCGCTCGCGAAGGCGGACGGCCGCCAGAACGAGCATGTAGAGCGCTGCGAAGACCATAACAGCGTGCGCGAGACAGCCGAGCGCGATCAAGGCGCCGCAGAGCACGTAGTTCCCGCGGTTTGGAAGAGCAGCGGACGTTAGCGAAAACAGGCAGTTGCGCTGGATCATCCAAACCGCTGCGCCCAGAAGCAGAATGATCAGGTTTTCCGGGCGAATTTGGAAGCAATAGTGCGTGCCAACGACAAACAGTGCGGTGAGCGCGACCCCCGCACTGCGGCCGGCCGTGCTCGCGATTGAGAGCGTCAACAGGCTGCAGCCGGCGAAGACAAAGGCAACGTTGACGACTCGCAACAGCGGGACGGTGCCATGAGTTATGGCCTGAATCGTGCCGATGACGATCGGGTATAGCGGCGGCCAGATGCCGCCGGCGTAAAATGTGCCAACTTTGTCAAGGCTTACGCCGCCGCGAAGCATCGAGGCAAACAGCAGCGAACGCTTGAGGTGGTCCTGCTCGTCGGAATAGGTTTCGGCGATCCAGAGCGTGCCCCGGTAGTGGAGCAGGATAAGAGCCAGAACGAAGATCACCCATATGGCGGCCAGCGCGTACAGATCGCCGGTGAGATTGCGCTGTGCGACTTCCGCCTTGGCAGCGGTATCTAAGCCTCGTATCCGATCCATGGACGGCCACCTTGATGCTGTCGGCGGGAGGCGGACGAAATCACTGCGGACGCAGCCGCGCCGTCCGGAAAAGATCGGCCGCGCCTTTCGGGAAGATGACCCGGCGCACGGACGGAATTTTGCGCAGAATGATAGCGATCGCGAGCGACACAGACAGCGCGATCGCGATACCGAGTGCGACCACGCCGACAAGCCCAATTGGCAATGAAACCAGAAGACGACGTAGCGCAATGTAGATCGGCTGATGCAAAAGAAAGATCTCGAAGGAATAGCGCCCCAGAGTGCCGAACAGGTGCTGGATCGTTGCGTTCCGGCTGACTGCGAGCAATAAAATCAGCGCCGACGCATGGACAGCGTCCAGGCAGAACAGCTTGAAGGGCGAGGCGAAGGACGGAACGTTGTCCATCATCCCGATACTGAGCGGATGCGCGGAATTGATCAGTGGCATCGCCGCCAACGCCATGAGGATCGCGATTGTCCAGAGTTTCCAGGGTTCCAGGTGCAGCTCGCCGGGCCTCGTCAAGACGACGACCATCCCGGGGAAGAAGACAAGGCCGACGATCGGCCAGCCGAACGGGGTGACGTATTTGGCACCTTCAGGCAGCTCGCCGACGAGCCCATGGATGATCGCCGCAGCCAGCATCACGGCCCACAACCGCTTCCCGCCGAGCGACGCTGCCTGCCTCATGGCTAGGCGAATGCCTATCAGCGCGGGAAGAAACCACAACAATTGCAACCCTGTCGCATGATTGAACGCGCGCGCGCTCATGGCGACGATAGCTTCGGCCACCAAACGCGTCACTTCCATCAACGGGTAGTTGGCGAAAGCGGCATACATGAAGCCGTACAGCACCGTGAACACGATGCAGGGCCAGCCGTAGCGAACCAAGAGGTCGAACGATGCCGTGCGTCTCCAGGACGCGATGGGTTGCATAAACGGCAGATACAAAAACATAGCGACGTGAAACAGATAAAGAAACGCGCGAAACGGCGGGCTGAGCAACTCGAACTCTTTGTTGTGACCTGCGACGATGATCAGGATGCAGATACCCTTGAAGGCATCAATTCTGCGTGACTCTGACATGACCTCAGACATCGTCAGTGCCGTTTTCGACAGCAGCGCCTGTCACGATCGCCTCCTGATACGCGCGTAACACTTTCCTATCGGCGTAGAACAAGCCCAAGCAATTGATATGCCAGTAAAGCGGAAGTAGTAGTCAGTGGCAGCACATTCCGGTCCATTGGCGTCCAGCAAATAGGCTGATGTGCTCATTTTTGACGCGTTCCATCGACCCATAAGCAGTCGTTCGCTCAAACGACAGGTCGCTGTTTCGATGACGACGATGGAAGATGTAGGCCGTAATCGTCGCCTATTGAGAAGACAGTTTTCGAGAGCAACTGCCTAGGCGCGATCGAGGCGATGCGCCCCTATCCGTTCCAACTCATCGCGTTGCGGCACTATTCTTGCACATTGTGCGAAGACTCGCGGCGTGTGGTGTCGGTCAGATCGGCAGCAGACTCGGATGGCAATCGTCAATCTTTGTGAGGTCGAAACAAGCGAGCAGCTGAGAGCGGACGTGTGCGTGGTAGGCGCAGGCTTTGCCGGATTGACCGCCGCGATGCGACTGGCCGAGCGAGGTTGCAAGGTCCTGCTGCTGGAAAGCGGCGGAAGGCAACCCGATCCCGAAATCGAGCGGCTCAACGAGATCGACCTCAGCGATTCCGATTATCAGGGTGCGCTGCGCGGCCGGCGGCGCGGCTTCGGCGGGACCTCGCGCAGCTGGGGCGGCCGGCTCTTGCCCCTAACATCGTATGAAACGAGTCCGCGCCCTGAGCTCGATGCGCCCGGCTGGCCCTTCCCGGTTCACGAGCTGGACCGCTACACCAAGGCGATCGAGCGCTTGTTCAGTCTCGATGACAGCTCGTTCGGCGACGACGCACTCGACCGCTTTGATCGCGCCGCCTTGATTCCACGCAAAGACCCCTTTTTCGAGATCAGGCTGCCAAAGTGGCCACCCTTCCGCCGCCGTAACCTTGGCCGGCTTCTCCACGATCGCGTGTCACGATCAAACAATCTGACGACTTACCTCAATTCGACCACCTGCGGCTATTCTGCCGACCGCGAACTGGGACGGGTTCGCTCGGTCACGGCGCGCGCGCCCAACGGCCGGTCGGTCACCGTTACCGCCACGCATTTTCTCATCGCGGCCGGCACCATCGAGACGACACGGCTATTGCTCCATCTTGACCAAGGCGTTGAGCGCCACGCCTTTCGAAAATGCCGTGTGCTCGGACATTATTTTCAAGACCACCTTCGCCTCGACATCGGCAAATTGTCGTCGGCGACCTCGCCACAGGCCATTGCCATGTTCGGTTACCCGCTTCTCGCCAGCACGCACCGCAAGCTCTATTTCGGCTTGCGCGAAGACGTTCAGCGTTCGGCACGCGTTGGCAGCGCCTACGCCGAGTTCAGCTTTCACATTGCCGAAGGATCACCACTCGATCACGCTCGGACGATTGCCCGCCAAATGCAAAGTGGCGACCTTCACTCGGTGGCGCGCGCATTGCGGGCGATGCCATTCGACCGTCGCCTGCTTGCGGCTGTCAGCATCTGGTCGATGGTAGCGCACGGGCGGTTTCTTCCGACGTCCAGCGAACTGAGAGTTGACATTCGCATCGAGCAGCTTCCGCAATACGATAACAAGATCACGCTTTCTTCCAAGCGAGACGCCTTTGGCGTCCCGCTCGCCAAGATCGAATGGAAGCCAGGCGAACGAGAGGAGCGGACCTTTCAATACACCGCGCGCTCGTTCTTCGACTTTTGGCAGCGCAGCGGTCTCAGTCGGGTTTGCCCGATCAGCTGGAAGGTGCCGGTCTCATCGGCCACTCTGGCGACCGCATTCATGGATACGTCGCATCCTTCGGGATCGACCCGTATGGGGACGGACCCGGCTGAGTCGGTCGTCGATGGGACGCTGCGGTGCCACCTCATTCCCAATCTGTGGCTCGCCAGCGCATCGACCTTTCCGACCGCAGGCAGCGCAAATCCGACGTTGGCGATAATGCAATTGGCGATGAGGGCAGCCGACGCGATCCTGACCACAACGGCTTAGCGCAGTGCGGCGCGTCTTCGCGTCCGTCGAGTGAAGGAAGACTTGTTCTCACGTAGGGAGGTAAGGATGCGTATTCTAGTAACTGGCTCCGCAGGATTCATCGGTTTTCACGTTGCGCAACGATTGCTGGACGACGGGCATCACGTTTTTGGCGTCGACGGAATGACGTCCTATTACGATGTTGAATTGAAGCGTCGTCGCCATGCGCTGCTCGCACAGGAGCCGCGATTCAAGCGGTTCGAATTGATGATCGAGAGCCGGCCCGGCCTCGAAGCTGTCTGGCTACAAGCGAAACCTGACGTCGTTATCCACCTCGCGGCACAGGCCGGCGTCCGTTACAGCCTGGAAAGTCCGGCGAGCTACATCGAATCCAACCTCTGCGGCACATTCA
The DNA here is from genome assembly GCA_003521225.1 of Tuber microsphaerosporum. Classification (NCBI taxonomy): domain Eukaryota; kingdom Fungi; phylum Ascomycota; class Pezizomycetes; order Pezizales; family Tuberaceae; genus Tuber; species Tuber microsphaerosporum. Next base: position 112,885 of record QOVD01003597.1, on the reverse strand, counting down.
ACATCATCGAGCTTGCCCGCGCTCATCCGGTGGCGCACCTGTTACTCGCCTCCACGAGCAGCGCTTATGGGATGGACGAAAACGTCCCCTTCGCCGAGGTTGCCCCAGCCAACCATCCCTGCACGCTTTACGCGGCGACCAAAAAGTCGACCGAAGTGATGGCACATTCCTATTCCCATCTGTTCGGCATTCCCGTGACGGCGTTTCGTTTCTTCACGGTTTACGGACCGTGGGGACGACCGGACATGGCGCTGTTCAAGTTCGTCGCTAATATTCTCGCCGAGAAGCCCATCGACATCTACAATCACGGCCAAATGCGCCGGGATTTCACCTATATCGACGATCTAGTCGAGGCCATCATCCGGCTGGTGTCTGTGGTACCACCCGCCTGCAGCGCGGGCGCCAGATCGCGTTTGACGGTTTCAGGAGACTCGTTGTCGGCCATCGCGCCGTTCCGGTTGGTGAACATCGGCAATTCTTCCCCCGTCGCTCTGCTCGATTTCATCGACGAGATCGAGCGTGCGCTCGGCATGGACGCGCAACGCAACTACCTCGGCATGCAGCCCGGCGACGTGCCGCAGACCTATGCGGACACGCGGCTGCTCGAGGCGTTGACAGGCTTTCGGCCGTCGACGCCAGTCGCGGTCGGCATCAGCAAGTTCGTGAACTGGTACTGCAATTATTACGACGTGAACCTGCCGCATCTTCCGGTGCGGCCGACCAGCGCGGCGATCGCCGCGGAGTGATCGATAGTGGTATGATTTCAACCAAGGGAGTTCTTCTATGAAGATTGCTGTTCTCGGTGCCGGTTATGCCGGACTTGTATCGGCAGCCTGTCTTGCCGATTTTGGCCATTTCGTGATCTGCGTGGACATCAACGCAGGGCGGATCGATAGTCTCAACAGGGGCGAGATTACCTTCGATCGCAATCGTGCAGGCGCTCCTCGATGCCGGCGCCACTGTCTGGGTCCCAGATCCGGTCGGAATGCTGCAGGCCCGCGACGTGGTTGACCAAATGGTGTCCACCCCCGGACGCCTATAGTTGTGCCGAAGGCTCATCAGCAATCGCGTTGGTGACAGAATGGGACGCCTATCGCGCGCTGGATTTCGCGCGTCTTCGCAGCGTGATAGCCAGTCCAATCCTAATCGACCTTCGCAATGTTTATCGGTCCGAGGAAACAAACCGGGTACGGCTTCAGCTACACCGGCGGCGGCCGCAAGCCGTCGCGTCCCAAGACAGAACTGCGGCGTGCTGGCGCCCTCGCCTGAACTCAGTTCCAGACGACAGCGACGTTCTCGGTCAAGTAGACCGGGACCGTCGCAACACCGCGCTGAAAGCGGAAAGCAAGCGGGCACGTGCCCAGGCACCGTCCTCTCCCAGTAACCTGTCTGGCGCAGCCGCCAGCATCAACAATAGAGTCGCCGACGTTACGAATGCTGCCAGCGCGTGCGACAACAACCAGCCCATCCGCGCTCCCACTTGGATGACACCTAGATCGATAAGCGCTGCGAGGAGCGCGACTGTGATCGCGCGGGCATGAATAACCGCCAGTTGCCTTAGGCCGAGCCCGACCAGCCGTCGAGCCTGGAACATGCTCAAACAGTAGAAGGCCCAGATCGCGGCGGCAAACCCGATCGAAACGCCGATCAATCCTTTCGGCGCGCCAGCCAAGAGACCTGCCGACACCAGGAGAAGGTAAGCGAGCTGACGGCCCGCGACGCTGCCGAACCGCCCCTTGCTCAAGGCGAGGGATTCGGTGATCTTGTAACTCGCCCGCCCCGCAAAGGCGATGAACAATACGCTTGTCACCGGGATGATTGCGACCCACTGCGGGCCGAACAGAATCCTGATGATGGTTTCGGAATGAACCGCGAGAAGTGCCCCAAGGGTGAAATACAATGGGAGCAGCACGGCCAGCGTCCGCTGGAAAGCGGAGTGCATTCGTTGCTCGTCTTCCTGCACGTGAGAAAGGCCTGAAAACACCACCCGCTCGACGCTGCCCGAGAAAAGCTGGGTCGCCATCGAAAACAGGCTGCCCGCGCGCGAATACAGTCCGAGCCCATCCGCCCCCAGCATCCGGCCGACGATGACATTTGGGCTGGACAGCGCACCCCAGTTCAGCAACCCGCTTAGCACGCTGGTGCGCCAGTTCCTGATGAAGGTCTTGTCCTTGATCATCCGTACCGGTGCGCGTGGCAATCCCGTGGCGCGAAGCGCAAGGAAGAGCTCGATCGCAGCACCAGCGATGCTGCCGATCACCAAAGACCAGACCCCAAAGTGCAGAAGTGCAAGTACGATCGCGACCAGAGCGTATCCGAAGACATTCGACGTTAGCGCGCTAACGGTCACCGGGCGGTAGTTGTGCTCCCGCATCAACAAACCGATGGCGGGTGCCGTCGTCGCCTTGATCGGAATGATCAGGCTGGAAGCGATCAACGGCCACCTAAGGCCATCCATTCTGAAAAACTGCTCCACATAGGAAGACGCAGCAACAACAAGCAGAGCCAGCACGCCCCCAAACCCCGCAGAAAGCGCAAACACTGCACTTTTCAGTGCCTCGGTGAGCGAGGTCGATTGCACGACCGGGGCGACAAATCCCCCTTCGGTGAGCGCATTACCGAGAAACAGGACCACTGTGATCACCGCCATTAGTCCGAATTCCTGCGGCGTCATCAGTCGGGCAAGCACCGCGGAGGCACACAGACCGGATAGCGCGAGGCCAAGCCGCCCAACCATCAGCCATCCTGCCCCGGCGGACAGCTTGCGTGTCAGGCTGACGCGGGTCGTCGACCTCGTCGGCCCATCCATTTCGCCCTCTCCAAGATTGCTGCTTTTCGGAAGTTAGGTTAGCCGAGATAGATTTCCGCCGGATCCAGCCGCAAACACCGATCGGGTGGCACTTTCCGGCCGAGGAAGAACGATCCGTTCGCCCCGTCGATCCTGCGGCGTTCGGGGATAAAGCGATCGAGCAGCACAAAAGCGAGAGCCGGCGTCGCCAGCAAATTGCCTAGCGTCTTGTTTCCAGTGAGCGCGCGCCAAAACTGCCGGACCGCCCAGTAGAGCGACAAACCCGGGCCGCCGAGGGTGCCGCGATCTATCGCCTCGAAGGCTCGGAAGAGCAGACGGTGTCCGCTTTCACTGAACCGCCAGAAATCGTAGGCGCCCTCGTGCACGTGCTGCAGGAACGGTGTTTCGGCGTAGACGACACCACCCACCTTCAGCACCCGCGCGATTTCGGCAACCACCCGCACCGGATCGACAACGTGTTCCAGGACAGCCTGGACGCAGACTACGTCGACGCAGCTCGTCGCCAGCGGGATTGCGTGCGCATCGGCAATGAACTGCGTGTTGTCGCTTGGGTAGATGTCGAACGACATCACGCGCAACACGGGGTCTTCGTACAGGGGCGTGGTACCTTCGCCGCGCGTGCCCCCGCCCACGACGAGAACCATCGGCTGCGGAGCGAGCGCCTTGGCGGTCCCGATGACGCGCTGGAAGTTCCTGGCGCTGGTCTCGGTCGAAACGTACCAGCTCTTGATAAATCCCCGGATCCGGGAGTGCCGGTGCCGGGGCAGCAGCGCGCGATAGTTGCAATCGCCGAAATCATCCACGTGCGCGACGCTGGTATCGAAATCTATCAGGATTGGTTGACCGTGGGTCATGGGAACCGGCAGGGCAGCTTCAAATTCTGTATGACCGCTGGCTCCGTTCAGCCGGATTGTGACCTCAGGGCAATTCGGTTTGCGGAAAAGCGGAGCGATTTCATCGAGAGTGGCCAGCACAACGACCTCCATCAAATTAAGCTGAATCAAATCAACAAAACAGACCTCACGTACGTTTTGACTCTGGCACGAGCTTGGAACGAAACGAGCCGTTATCGGCAGTTGCAATGCTTCGATACAGTTCGATGTACCGGCCGGCAATAACTTCCAGATCGAATGTCTCGCGGGCGTGATCAGCGAGTCTCTTGGACCATTTCGTCCACTCATCCGGTGTCAGCATGTAAGCTGCGCGCAACGCGGCAGTGATATCTGCTGCAGATGCACTGGCCGCAAACAGAGGATAGTCATCGAATGGGATGACGTCACGTACTCCGCTGACGTCGGTCACGATCGGCAACACTCCAGCTGCCAACGCCTCCAGCAGCGCATTCGACAGCCCCTCAGATCGTGAGAGTAGAAGCAAGAAGTGAGAACCGCGAAGTATTTCATCGACGTTCCTGATCACTCCCAACATCTGCACCATTGATGCACGAGCTTCCCCTCGCAGCCGGGTCTCGATGACACCTTTCAGAGGCCCGTCGCCCGCGATCAACATGGTCGTGTTGCCCGGCGATCCGACCGAGAGCAGGCCGTCGATCATCGACAGGACGTTCTTCTCCTCCGATAAACGACCGACGAAGCTGAAGACCCGCCGATCCTTCAGCGAGACGCCTCGCGCAGCGCGGCTGCTGTCGATCCCGTCAGCGTACCGGGCGAGGTCGACACCGTTGGGAATACAGGCGATTGCTGAAGGCGCGACCGCATGCCTACGCAGATCATCGACAATCTGGCGGCTGATGGCGATGAACTTGTCGGTGTGGCCGACGACGAAACGTACACCCGCTTGTCCGACGAGATATTTCCTAGTTCCGATTACCTTGAGATCGTTGTCCGTGCCGCCCACGCCAAGTTTCAGCACGGTGCGAACTCGCATCAGCCAGTTGGCCAGCGCCGCAACATAGGCGCTGATCCGCAGCTGATGAACGTGAAGAATCTTGATCCTGCGCCGATGAAGAGCGACCCACCCCAGCACCTGAAATCCCCAGATCAAGGAAGAGAACAAATGTCGCCCGGCCAATTGCGGTGGCGTCGGGCACCAGAACCGGATCACCTCCACGGATAGATCATCATCATTGATCTGCATCCCAGGAACCCTACTTGTCAGGACGATTACGCTCTCTCCTTTGGCGGACAGCACCGTGGACAACGAATTGCACTGCTTCTCAGCGCCCCCGACAATCTCGGTGAATTGACAAGTTACCATCACGACCAGTGAGCGCTCTGGAACTTCAGTGGCGGGCTCGATCATCACTCACGACCTCGCAGTTGGTGAACCGATCAACGTCGTCGGAAAAGCATAGTCATGCAGCGGATCAGCTGCAATCAGCTTCCAGTGAATCAAGTCCGTGGGGGCTTGCCGATCGAAAGACTAGGTTTCTCGTAACAAGTGCGTGAGTTGAATCGCAGCCGAGATCGTTATCTAGGCTGCTGCTGCTTAGACGATGCACATGATGATCGCGGATCGGGCACGCGACGCCTCAGTGCTAAGCACATTAGGGCCGTCCGTTCCGCTACTGACATTACATGCTAAGTTTCGCATTAACAATTTCTTGACCCTGAAGTTGCCTCGGCTCATCATCGCAACATTACTTGTTGGCAATTCAGATCTCTGGCTTCCACGGTTGCTTGGCACCGACGGAACCAACTTCGTTAGCAGCTCCTTTTTTGCGCTCAGTTGTTGTTTGCGGTGTAACAATGGCGTCAACAGTTGATTATCGCAGCCCGTCTTCGCCCCTTGAACATTTTGGGCGTCGATTCTCACTTTCGTACCAGAGTTGGGGCATCGCCCTGGCCACGATCGATGCCGTCCTGATCGTGGTATCCGGCTGCTTGACAATGGCAGCGTACGCCTTTGCAACGCTGCATTCGTTCGTTGAGCTGAGGACACCGTTGGGCACCAGCTTCGTGCTTGGCGCCTTTTATTTCGGCGTCTGCCACGCACGCGGCATGTACCGCTCATCCTCGCTGCTCAAGAACGGAGCCGCCCTGACCTCGGTCATCGTCATCTGGGGCGGCGTCTTCATGTTCGGGACCATGGCCGCGTTCCTCCTGAAGATCGGCGACCAATTTCCGCGCGGCGCGATCGTTCTCTATTTTTTCGCGGGTACTATCGGCCTCACTCTCGCACGATATATCTCCGCGCTGATGCTGGTCCGCGCCATTCAGCAAGGCGGCCTGCGCAGGAAACGCATCGTGCTGATCCACGACCGCGAGGATAAGGACGTCAAAGGCGCGCTCTCGCGCCATGGCTACGAGATCGTGCAGGCATTCAGTCTCGCCGATCTCGCGCGCTCTGACGCGGGCCCAGCGCGACACCGCCGCGATCTCAACGAGTTATTCCAGCGCGATGTCATCCAGGAAATCCTGGTCTGCGCTGATGCAATAAACTCGGAGCAGATTTCACCGCTGATGAGCCATTTGCGTTACGTTCCGTTGCCGGTCCGGCTGGTCCCTCGCTACGAGACCCAAGTTTATCTCCAGAATGCGCTGGTCGATATCGGCCCCGGGATGGCAATCGAGTTGCAGCGCCCACCGCGGTCGCTGGTCGAGTCGATCAGCAAGCGTACCATCGACATCGTGGTGTCGTCGATCGCGCTGCTCCTCCTCTGGCCGTTCTTCGCGATGTTTGCGGCGGCCATTAAGCTCGACAGCCGCGGCCCAATCATCTTTTCGCAATCCCGCACCGGCCATTGCGGTCGCCGCTTCCGCATCTACAAGTTCCGCACCATGACGACTTGCGAAGACGGCGCCGTCGTACGCCAGGCGCAGCGCTGCGACAAGCGGGTGACCGCGGTTGGGCGATGGCTGCGGGCGACGTCATTCGACGAACTGCCGCAGCTGATCAACGTGTTGCTGGGTGACATGTCGTTAGTCGGGCCGCGACCGCATGCGACCGCGCACGACGACGAGTATGGGCGGCTGATCGACGATTACTCGCTCCGCTTTCGCGTGAAGCCTGGCATCACAGGCTGGGCCCAGGTGTCCGGTTATCGCGGCGAGACGCCCCAACTGGAGCTGATGGCCAGGCGTGTCGAACACGATCTTTGGTATATCGACAATTGGACGCTTGGGCTCGACCTGCGCATCCTATTCTTGACCATCTTCGCCATCACCAACGTTCGCGGAGTCTATTGATAGGCTTCCTGTCGCGTTCTGTGTCATTGCCATGCGACCGGTTGCCCGTGGTTCGATCATTCATTGGTACAACGCAAAGGATGATACGCATGCCGCTTTCAGCCCGTCCCCGCATCCTTCACATCATCACCAGGCTCGTTGCCGGTGGCGCCGACGAGAACACCATCCTCAGCTGCAACCATTTCGCAGAACGCGGCCATTCTGTGACCATAGTCCACGGCGACGAGTTCGACCATTCCATGGTGGCGCGGTTGCATCCCACCGTTTGGCCCATTCACGTCAAGTCGCTGCAGCGGAGCATCAATCCCGTCGCCGACCTCAACGCGCTACGGACGATACGGCGCCTGCTATGGCTATTGCGCCCGGATGTCGTGCATACTCATACCAGCAAGGCAGGGATCATCGGCCGGCTTGCAACAATTGGACTGCCGAACGTCGCGGTGGTGCACGGCGTGCACATTCTGCCCTTCCTCAACGTTGGCCGGCTTGAGCGTTGGTTGTACGTGATACTTGAAAGGCTCGCCGCGGTGGCCACGCATGCCTTCGTTGATGTGAGCCCCGGCATGCGTGAATCCGCGATCGCCTTCCGACTTGGAACGACAGATCTGCACTACGTCGTACCGAGCGGAATGGATATTGAATCGTTCCGGAGAATGCCCCAGTCGTCGCCGACCGCAGCTACCAACCGGATCGTGTCACAACGGCGCTATAGAATCGCCTACCTTGCGAATTACGAGCCTCGCAAGGCGCACCGCGAGCTAATAAGCGCGATCGCTGCGCAGGCCGACCGCTTCCACGACACGACATTTGTATGCGCCGGTGCCGGCGTATTGCACGACGCGCTGAAGGACAAAGTTGCAAAAGCCAATCTGGACGGTACCGTCGAAATTTGCGGGTTCGTATCCGATGTACCGCAATTTCTCGCCGAAGCTGATCTCTGCATCTATTGCTCGGGGCGTGAGGGCTTGCCTCGAGCGCTGGTGCAGTACTGCGCCAGCGGCAAGCCAACCGTTGCTTTCGATTTGCCGGGCATTGAGGTCGTCGTCAAGCACGAGCAGAATGGCTTGATCTGCCAACAGGGCGACTTCGTCGCGATGCTCGACGCCCTTCGGGACCTGCTCGACCAACCGGCACGGTTGGCGCGCATGGGAACGATGGCGCGTGCGATGGACCTCGGCGACTGGTCCCATACCAAAATGGGCCTGTCGCTGGAAACCATCTATGTAAGGGCGATCGACCGGGCCCGGACGATCCCGCGCGGCGCGTAGTGGTGGCCCCCTCCAGATCGCCGAGCATCGCGCAGCGGATCATCACCGGCGGACTAGCACTTTCCATCGGTGCGCTGTTCATGGGATTCGAGCTGCGTACCGGCGCAGGCACGCTGAAACCGGTCGACATCGTTACGTTGGGGCTGTTCTGCATCTTCGTGCCGTGCACCAACCCGCGCCACGTCAAGGCCGGCGTCGGCGTACTGCTGTTGGTCGCTTTTTATTTGGTGTCGACCGTGCCTGCGTTGTGGACCGGGGATGGGGCTTACATGTTTAAGCGCTTCCTGCAGATCGGGATCCTGTCGTGCTTCGGCCTTATGATTTGCAACATGGATGAGCGTGCGTTACGCCGCTGGCATTACCTGGCGATAGTGGCTCTCCTGGCTGCTACCGTCGCCTTCAATGCAATCTGGCACATCGGACATGGCCATCTGATCGTTTGGAAGGAGCTCGGCGACCCGAAATCGGCGTTCCTGTTCCTTCCCGTTGCGGTGGGCGCTGGAATGGTCCTTAAGGCGCTGCCGGTCAACAAGCTGTCGCTCGCACTATGGGCGCTGCTGTTCGTCTTGATCGTGATGTCGGCGGAGCGAAAGGCACTGCTGCCGTTCCTCATCGTCACCGTTGCGATCTTTCTCAACACCAAGAACCTGATGGCGCTGACCGCGGCCGCGGCGCTCGGCATTGTCGGTATTCTAGCTGTCGACGCCGCGGTTGGCGGACAAATTCTCGACCGGGTCACCAGCATCTTCGTCGAACAGGATCGCAACGAGATCTGGTATGCGATCGACGGCGGAGTGCCATCCTCGATAAGCGACACGGCGCGAAAGCTTGGCATGCAAGTGGCTTGGGCGTTGTTCGACGAACACCCGTTTCTCGGTGCAGGAACAGATTCCACCGCAAATTTCGCCCGAACCTATTTCGCCAATTATCCGCCTTATCTGCGTGCGGCGGTCCACAACGAATTCATCCGGATGCTGGCTGAGAACGGCGTGCTCGGTTCCAGTATCGTCATAGCCGCGCTGCTCAGATCGTTCGTGCTGGGCGTGAGCGACTCGCTCTGGATGCGGAAGCGCTTCGGCGACTATGCGTATCTGCGGCTCGTCGTCATCGTATTCGTTCCGAGCTTAATCTACATGTGGTACGAGGGTTCCGGCACCGAGATGTTCGTCGTTGTCATCTTACTCGCCTCTATGCCGGACGTACTCCCTGCAATCATCGCGCGTTTCCGGGAAGTGCATATGCGCAGCACTGCTCATTCCGACCAACGAGGTCAAGCAGCAGCGGCCCCCCGTGAGACGCTTTCGTCGCCCGTACTATTCGCGCAGGTCCCATCCTCGGTACGAAATACATCGCCGACGCAGTTGAGCGGCGGCCGGAAGGAATGATGTAGGAATGTCTGTCACCGTCATCGTTACCTGCTTCAACGAAGGCCACTTCATTGAGGAGGCCGTCGACAGTGTTCTCGAGCAGACCAGAGTGGACCTTGTCGATCGCATCATCGTCTGCGACGATGGGTCGGACGGCGATACCGTAGCGGTCCTCGCGGCATTAGATCGGCGCGATCCCCGGATCTGCATCTTGCCTGTCGATCAGCACAAGGTAGCCGGCAAACGTGGCGTCTCGCGGAACCGCAATCGGGGGGTCGCCGAAGCCACGAGCGACCATATCGCGTTCCTCGACGCCGACGACATCTGGTGGCCGACCAAGCTTGAGGAGCAGATCGAACTCTTAAACGCGCGACCCGATGCGGCGCTGGTCTACACCCGCTTCCGGCTGTTTGCGTCCGATCGACGAAGTGCGGCCAAGACGGCACCGCTGGTTGATCTCACTTCGCACCCGGATCAACCGCTAGAGTATTTCCTGAATGATCCGCCGATTGTGCCGTCGACGGTTCTAATGCGGCGGCAGTTATGGGACCGTGTCGGCGGCTTCGACGAAACGCTGGAGGTGTTCGAGGACACCGAGTTCTTCTTCCGCTGTACCTTGCATGGCCGGGCGGCCGCGCTCGACAAACCCCTGATCGACAAACGGATCCACGAATCGGCTGTGACCGCGAGTGGCGAGCGATTGATGAGGCATCATGCCTATGTCGCATTTCATATCGCTGGCCAAGCCCCTCGCCTGCTACCCCACGTCGCCAAGCGGCTGTCGGAACGCGCCAGGAAGCTCGGCAATCTGGAGGCTGTTGCGCACCGGCCCGACGGCGCGACCAGGCTGTTCAAGCTTGCGGTAGCGCTCGACCGGCTGAATTTGCGGGCCTGGCTCACTCTGGCGATGCATCGGTTGATGGGCCCATCCGCCGTGAGGGTCATCAAGCTGAGGCTGGCGCGATAGGAGCGTTCCCATGGCCCAGGTAAAGCGTATCGTCTATTTCATCAACGGGCTGACGCGCGGCGGCGCCGAGATTGGGCTCCGCAATCTCCTCGAAAACGGATTCTTCGAGCGCCATAGCCTTCGCATAATCATCCTGCATCGCGGCTCCCCGGAACTGAGGCGCGAGATCGGGTTGCTTGCGGGCGAGGACCGCCTCATCGAGGTGAGCAGTTCGGCCAAATTAACCATCGGGGCTTGCGTCGCCGGCTCCTACCGCCTGCTGCGGGTCATCGCTTCGTTCCGGCCCGATGTCGTAGTCCTGTCCCTGAAGCAAGCCAATATCATTGGGCGGCTTGTGTTGTACGCTTTCCCAGGGGTCAGGTGCATCTCATTCGAGCACATCGCCGAATTGGAGCGCGGCCGTGCCGTTGCCCTGTATTCCGCTCTCCTGCAACTGACGTCGGCTCGCGTCGACGCCGTCTGGGCGGATTGCAAGACCACCCTTGAATCGACCCGCCACTACTTCAGGCCGCGCTCGCGCGGCGAGCAAGTTGTACCGCTGTTTGTGGCTACCGACAACGAGAGGGTCAAGCAAAGTTACAAACTGTCGCCGCCCGTGAGGATCGTGACGGCGGGACGCCTCGTCTCAAGGAAGCGGATCGACATCCTGCTCCAGGCGATGCGCGCGCTCATCGATTCGCGCCGCCGCGCCTGCGTCCTGACGATCTATGGTGAGGGGCCGATGCGGGCTGCGCATGAAGAACTCGCGCGGCATCTTGATCTCCAAGAGAACGTCGTGTTTGCGGGCTTCATTCCACAATGGTACTCGGCGGCCAGAGAGCACGATATCTTCGTGCATCTAAGCGATGAAGAAGGATTTTGCGTGGTGGTTGCGGAAGCGATGATGGTCGGGCTACCTGTGATTGCCAATCCTGTCGGCGGCATCCGCGACTATTCGCAGCACGGCGTGTCCGCATTCCATGTCAAAACGCTGACACCGTCTGTTGTTGCCGAGGCGCTCGAGATCTTGATTCAGAACGGTGACGAACGCCAGCGAATTGGCACGAGCGCGGCGGCACAGATCAGTTGCACCTATCGGCCCGCTGCGGTCCGCCGTCAATATCAGGAGGTGAGCTTCTGATCAGGCGCGTTTTCTTACGCACACAGACACGGCTCTGACGCAGGAGAAGATCACGCGTTCGCCCGATTGATGAATCCAAGCTGGAGTGCGGGACCTGCTTCCTATTCGGTTAACGCTATTCTCATCTATTCATTTTCGCGGCGTTCGGGGTGAATTTGAGCAGGAGCTCTCCGTGCGAGCCTTACGCAAGCAAAAGGTTGAATTGATTTCGTTTACCCAGCCGCTCGCCAATGAGAGCGAACGGGGACATGCGTGCAAGCGGTCGGAGACGGCTTGAATGTTAATTCAATCGGCATTTGTGGACCGTCTGTCATGAAATGGCTTCTGTTAATTATTGGCGTTTGGTTTCTTATCAATGTGCTTTTTGTGGTCGTAGTAACCCCCCCCAGAAAACCGCGGAAGCCCGAGCATACGAGACACTTGACTTGTTCGACCCCTTCACCGGTAGAGCGACACACACACCATTTCGAGGAGGAAGGACAGTTCTCCTTGCGCCAAGCTATCATTGCCTTTTCGATGGGAGTGTTTTTCTCGCTGACGCCCCCCCTTATCGATGTGTTAGATGACATCAAACGGATGATTGAAAGGCTTCGTAGATCATCTGTCCCGGCATCTAACGGAGATCGGCACTCCAACTCGGGGGCGACCACATCTAAAGATAATATTGATTGACCAAGTTCCGGACGCGCTACGTCACCGGGCAAAACGGTGAGCAGAACGCATTTTTAGTTGAGTGGTTAGCTGACCTCCGGTTTTCCGTTTTCAACTGCCCCATTTTGAGAAGTTGGATTCGGACTCCCAGGTTATCCGCGCATAGTGTTAGGACGTGTACTTATAACTCGAGAAAGTGGGCCGGCGCTTAATGTCCGCTTGCGCCCCAGTAGCGGCCCAAGAGCAGACGTGCCGGGAGGTCCGTTACGGGCCGATTGTGTTGCAAAAGTCGAAAGTTGCAGGGCTCAAGATTTTTCGCGAAAACACTAAGCAGCGAGCGATCGCTGATTCGTATGACCTCAATCGCGTTGCCGAAGTCGCCTGTGAATTTTGCGTGAGGCCGTGAGGTCTCTCGCATCTTGTATGCGAAAGTCGCGCCCACGGCCCGCAGAATTTTGGTCATCGGCGAAAATCGACTTTTGCAACAATATCGGCCACAAGCAGACATGCGCGAGGGACGACAGCACCGCGCCGTTCGTCTGTTAGCCCCCGGGGCCATCCTTCATGATATAGCCCATCAGGTCGTCCACGTTGTGCTCCAAATCCCGGATGATGTTCTTGACGACGTCTCCGATCGAGATCACGCCCACGACCTTGCCCGCGTGCAGCACTGGCAGATGGCGAAAACTGCGCTGAGCCATCATTGCCATGCAGCCCTCTAGCTGATCGTCCGGCCTGACCGTCACGGGGTTCCCCGTCATCACTCGGCCCACCGGCGTCCGCCTCGCATCGAGCCCGGGCAGCAGCACTTTGATGGCGCAGTCACCCTGGGTCACGATACCGACCAGCACGTCGTCGTCGATGACCAGCACCGACCGAACCCGGTTGTCGCGCATCTGGCGCAAGGCTTCGACGACCATGTCGCCGGAACGAACATGGATCAGGGCGCTACTCTTCTGAGCCAGAGCGTTTCTTACTGTGCTCATCGATTTCCTCTCGTGGGCCCTGTCCCGCCCCGCCTCGATGGTCTGCATCGAAGAATAGACGCAAACACACCGAGCAAACCTATTCACTTACGTGGTGACAATGATGATAGAGGTCGCCAACTGAGGCGGCCTTACGCCTTGTCCCTCGGGGAATTTGCGGATCTGCGTCGCTCTCGCCAGCCGTCTCGTCCGCGGCCACGTGTCTCATGCAGCCAGCCTCCGAGTCCGCTCGATACCCGCAACCCGACGTTCTGCTCCGAGATTAGTGCGAGGACGAACGTTGGCGCGATCCGCGGCGGCCCATTCCCCTCGGCTCTGATGGGCGACGAGAGCGTCCTCCGTCTCTACGAAAATATCCGGATTCAGGCGGCTGCGGATCGGGCCGCCAGCGGCCGCTAACGTCTCCTCGCGACACCGCCAAGCAACGCGCCGATGTCCTCCGCGGAGATCGATCAGATCGATTGCTAGCGGCCTGATGAAGGAACTATTATTCGAATACGGAGCGCTGATCTCGGCACATTTACGCGCAGCTCGCTCGTTAAAATGCAATGCAACCTAAGATGTCCCATATTCTGAATTGTGGATGCGCGAATTTTCTGGGGCCGCCGGTTTTCTTTGGCTGTTTCTGGCCGAAAAATCGGACACCCCTCCCCGAGCTTCTGCTTACGACCTCAGCGGGATATTGCGTCTGCGCATCGCCGCTTGGTCGGTCCCTGCCTTTGCGTAGGGATATCGACTGACACTAGCGAGCATGATGATGGTCGGGTCGAATCTTTGGCGGTATGGAAGGCTGCAAGAAAGCTAGCTATTCAGGCTGGAAACGTGCGGTCTTTCACCGAGCGCGACGCCAACAACGCGTGCAGAGCACGCGGATCGTCGGCTAGCGAGCGAATGATCAGTGGGTTACGGGGTACTGCACCCGGTTCATGCGCGTAAAAGCTAAGGAGTGAGCCACGCAATCCAATAAGCGCTCGGCCTAAGAAGAACGGCATTAGGTCTTGGTCTTAGAAGGTCATCGCTTGGTACCTAATTTGACCATCTCTGCCGAATGCTTCCGGAACATTGCGATCCGCTTGCTAGTGAACTCTGCAACTAGGCCGGGAAGGTCAAGGGGCGACCTAATTGTTGCCAGCCTTTGGGCGTATTCGATCGCAAGTTGCATGTTGGCTTGTGCCATTTCCAGTAGCATCGCTTGATAAGCCCGCATGTTTGAGCTGGCCGACGACAAAAAATCAATCTCTTTCCTTGAATCGTTCTCTGTCACCTGGAAGGCCTCAACAAAAGGCGGCGGCGAATTTTCAACGAGGGTGTCTTCTTGGGACACCTGAGGACGCTTTGCAGGAGGTTGGTTCGCGTCTGCGGCAATGGAAGGCGAAGCACTCGCTTTCGGGCTTCTGACAATAGCCTGAGCAGACCGTTGGGCCTTCGCGACTGTTTTCGGTCCGCGGGTATGCTTTGACGTCGCTGGTTTACGCTTGCTCATTGGCACTCCAAGGATGGTTGGTCGCCCCCTCGGCGAGACGTCAACATGCTGTGCAGTGCAACGTTCCGAAAGCCACCTCGATCGAGCAAGCCCACCGCCGCAATGTGAATGTCACGTCTGACGAAGATTCGTCCCGCAACATGACTCGCCCGCTTGCCGGTATGTTTGCGTGACCGGCACTGGCAGGGGCATGACGTCCAAAATTCTCAGCCGCGCCATTGAGCCGCTCTGCACCAACATGCCTACGCTGAGCTGGGTGTACGGTTTCGTCAAAGAGCGGGTATGTCAAACCTACGGGGAACCCAGCCGCCATCGAGGAACAGGAACTCGCAGCCTTCGACCAAGGGGAACATGCTCAATTGCCATGGTTGAGAGCGTGCGCCGCTGCAAGTGGCCCTTCGAACCTAGTCGCTGTGCGGCGCTAGGCTACGTCTTCCAGACTGACCTTCTACAGGCTTTGCAGTTCCGACGATCATCGAGGATCACGTGAGTCAAGACCGCCCGCACGAACAGCGACTTCTTACGACTCCGCAGTTTCTTCAGCTGAGGCACCTAGCGGAACCACACCTTTAGTTCCATAGGAACGGCCAAACGAGCGAGCCGTTGTCGTGCCTAATGTCACAGGGAAGGATACGGTATGGATCGCGAACACGTGAAAGGTGCCGCTGATAAAGCAAAGGGTGCCATCAAAGAAGGCGCCGGTAAGCTCACTGGTGATAAGAGCATGGAAGCCGAAGGCAAGATGGATAAAGCCAAGGGCTCAGCACACAATGCCGCAGGCGACGTAAAAGATGCCGCGCGCGATGCGGCGGATGCCCTAAAGAAGTAAGCAGTTGGACAACTAAGAACTGGCCGCCCGGCTTCGGGCGGCTTTTCTTTATCTGAGATTCGGTCACATGGTTAGAAACGCCAGTGCTAGCGTCAATGCGCCCTCCTGTGATGAGCTGGTCAGATCTGGCCGCTTGTGCGGCTCGATCGGGTTAGTGGTTAGTGGCGCCGAATGCCAAACGCACCGACTCTTTTTGATATCAAAACTCGGACTAGAATTCTGCCACTGGTTTGTTTGGTGCCTTGCTCCAAGGGAAAGGACCGCTCCAGGGGGTGGTTCAGGCTCTGACGCGGTCGCCTCCACCTACCGCTCGCCAAGTTGCACGCGTCATCCCGCAGGTTTTCGAAAGGTAACAAAGGCCAAAATTTTCCTCGAAATCTGCGGGATGTAGCGCGCGAATGTACGGCCGGTCTCAGGAGCAAAAGCCTGGCGACTTTTGACCCACCCTACCCCTTGAGTTCGACGTCGTTCGGCGTCACCGGGCGCTCGAGCGCGATCGCGATGCGCCGGCAAAGGCGGCCCTGGCTTCGTCATCGCTGACGTTCTCATCCATCGCCTTGACGATCGCCCCTTGAGCCCTGGCGCGAGCGCCTGAGCAAGCTTTCCGGGGTCGAAATCGGGGGTCGGGTGCATCGGCTTTCTCGGGTCAGGTGGTTGCAAGGGAGGGCTTTTTTCGGGTAAACGGGGGTCAGGTTAAGGGGCGAAACGGGGGCGAATCTGCCGCGCTTCGTGGAACTTGGTCACACTTCACCCAGCTTTGCATTGCTCGGTGACAAGGTTCGACCGCCGGCTTCGGCACCCATGTATGCGGCGCATCAGTGGATTGCTCGCCGTTTCAAGCCACGACCCAAACGGAAAGCAGAAAGCAGAGGCTCATGCCTACAATCGTTTTGGTCGACGATGACAGCAACATTCTCACATCCGTCTCGATCGCGCTGGAGACGGAAGGCTACCGCATCATGACTTACACCGACGGCGCCTCCGCGCTCGACGGCTTTCGCACCACCCAGCCCGATCTTGCCATCCTCGACATCAAGATGCCGCGCATGGACGGCTTGGAAACGCTGCGCCGGCTGCGGCAGAAATCCGACCTGCCGGTGATCTTCCTGACCTCCAAGGACGAAGAGATCGACGAACTGTTCGGCCTCAAGATGGGCGCCGACGACTTCATCCGCAAACCGTTCTCGCAGCGCCTGCTGGTCGAGCGCGTCAAGGCCGTGCTGCGTCGCTCGGCGCCGAAGGACCCGACCGTCGCGCCGAAGGAGAACAATGCCAAAGCGCTCGACCGCGGCCTGCTGCGCATGGACCCCGAACGGCACACCTGCACCTGGAAGAACGAGCCGGTGGCGCTGACCGTCACCGAATTCCTGATCCTCCAGGCGCTGGCGACCCGGCCCGGCGTGGTGAAGAGCCGCAACGCGCTGATGGACGCCGCCTATGACGACCAGGTCTATGTCGACGACCGCACCATCGACAGTCACATCAAGCGGCTGCGCAAGAAGTTCAAGGTGGTCGACAACGAGTTCGAGATGATCGAGACACTTTACGGCGTCGGCTACCGCTTCAAGGAAGCCTGAGGCTCACGCGCCTTTTCCTTCTCTTGCTCGGTCATGATCGCAATCCTCAATCCCAAACGCCGCGCTGATGCAGCGAGGCCTGCTCGAGCTTCTGTTTCTCGGCGTCGTGGTACGCCTTCGATACCGTGTGGATGTTGTCGGGATCCCAGAAGCGGACAGGATCGCCGCGATGCGCCTCGATATGGTCGGCGACAGGACTGTTGTCGGCAGGGTACTCGTCGATGAATTGCGGCATCCGCACAATCGCGCCGATTTCCTCGAGCCAAGCGAGGCGGTTGCGCACGGTCTGCTGCGAAAACTCCGTGTCATCGGAGAGCGTCGGGATCGATACGAAGCAATAGCCGTCACCGTTGACATAGAGCGACACCATCGACAGGGTCAGCTTGGCGTGCGGGTTGTTGAGGCGCAGGTTCCTCGCCCATGACATGGAAACGGCGGTGAAGCAGCCGGTTCAGTTCCTGTGGCGAGGGGCGAATCTCCATTACGCGGTCTGCGGCTAGCGGGGTGTTGTCGTTTGCGGGGTGCATGGACTTTCTCTTGTAACGTCTCGTTCGGGCCTTTTCCTGGCTCTTGGTTTCGTCCGGCTGTGCCGCCGGATCGAATGTGGTCTGGGGTAGGTCGAGGCTCTCCGCCTATCCCGCCGATGCTGCATCCCTCAGTGTACCCCGGTCAGACCGGTAAGAGTGGTCAGAGTCAGACTCTGTCTGCTCTTCATTCTGATCACTCTTACCTAGATACTGTGTCGAGGGACTCTTACCGGTCTGACCACTCTTACCGGGGGGTACAGAGTAGGCGCCGTAGCCGTCCTTCACCACCTCGCCAGCGGCCACCATCTTCCCCAAGAGCCGGTTGACGTTGTTCACCTTCATGCCGGTGGCCTCAGCGATATCCTTCGGTGACAGCTTGGCCCCGTAGTTCCCCAGCGCCTCGACGATCTTCCGCCGTTCATCCGACCGCTTCACGTCGTCGACATTGCCGAGAACTGACCACTTCCCACCGTCGAAGCGGAGCGCTTTCTCGACTTCCTCCACGTCACGACCTCGTCCGTACAGCTTTGGTCCGTCCGCAGCACGATCCAGAACCATGATGGAGTCGGCCGCGCCGGTCAGGCCGTTGGTTCCCGATATCATCTCAAGTGGATCGCTAGCCTCCATCTTGCGTACGTGCGTCACGACCACCAAGGCAAGACGGTGCTGGCTGGCATACTGTTGCAGCGGTGACAGCGCGGCGTAATCGGCCGCGTAGGAGTCCTGATTGCGTCCCTTAGGAGGGCGGATCATGGCAAGGGTGTCCACCACGATAAGGCGGGGCTCTTCAGCGCGGATCCGCCAAGTATCTAGGATTTCGACCAGTCCCTCGCCTATCTTCGGCGCCTCCGTCAAAAATGACAGGCGGGATAGGTCCGGACGCATGGATTTCATCTTTGGCAAGACCACTTTAAGTCGGTCCTGTAGACGACGCTGGTTGTCCTCAAGGGCGAGGTAAAACGCGTCACCTTGATCACAATCAACGCCAAGAGATCGGCCGCCAGTAGCCACAGCGACGACCCAATCGAGTGACAACCACGATTTGCCCAGCTTCGGCCGGCCGCCCAGGATAGTCAGCCCCTCCGCGACATAGCCCGGAATGACGTACTTGATCGGCTCGAATTCCATTTGCATCAACGATTGCCCGTCAATGAACTTGGATTTCTGGTTGTCGTTGGCGGGCTTCGGCGTGAACACCGAGTCCATCTGACGATAAAGCCTATGGAGGTCCGTCCGCTCTGGCATGTCCAGAGCCTCTCGGACTCGCCGCTTCGCCTGGTCGGCGGCCAACCATGCAAGGTCATCTCGGATTTCATCCGGATCGCCCGTAAGCTGGATTTTCTTTAGCGCTTTCTGCTCGCCGCCGAACGTCCATTCCCAAACGTCATTCGCGGCATCGAGGGTGCTGCATTCAACGGTGCAGGCCCCGGCAAGGTCTTTGAAGTGCTGGCGGGATCCGCCGCTCGCAACCGAGACAACGCCGCCACATCCAGCCTTGAGCCACTCCACCGGGTTTTCGTGAATAACCACCTTGGCTCTGCCGGTGTTATCCGCACCGAACCATTCGGCTCGGCCGCAAATGGTATGGAACGCGTTGGGGTTGTTGCGGTGGATCAAGCACAGGTCGGCGAATGCACCGGCATGATACACCGGCAGGGCTATCCAGTCCGGCTCGGCGTCGGTAATGACGAATGTGTCGCCCGGTGCCTCGTCGTCGATCGCAATCATCTTGGCGTCGGTGTAGTTGACGCCATGCTCGGCGAGCCAAGCTTGCGCAGCATCGGCTCCGTTGGATGCCTGGAACGCTGCTTCAACATCGGCCGGATTAGGAAGGCCGGTGGATTCGTCGTTGAGTTTAGCGTGCGTGTTGGTCATTTGTGCGATGGCCCGTCAAAGAGAGTTGGGAAAGGGTTGCTTCGGCGATCTGCGCGACAATCTCGCGCGAGAAAGCGCAGGTCCGACCACGCTCGGAATTTTGGGCGTAGGCGCGATAGGTACCGTCCTCGGCGCGAGACACGCGGATTCCGTACATCTTGACGCCATCGAGTATCTCGACGTCGACGTGCGCAAGCGTCGCCGAGCCCGGTGGTGCCGGGCGGATTGATAGGATTTTCAAGTGTGGGATTCCCAAAATTGGGTTGCGCCAGCGGCGCTGTGCACCTGGCTAGAGGCCAGTCGTGCTAGGCGGCTTGGGTGCCGCTCTGCTTGTTGTCGTTGGCGGGCCAAGTCGACGTTCGGCGCCTAGACAGGATCCATGCGTCCACATCGGTTGCGGCGTATTTGATGGTGCGGCCGATTTTGAAGAACGCCGGCCCGGTACCGTCACAGCGGCGCTTGGCGAGTGTGCTTGCCGACAGACCTGTGGCCGCCGATACATCATCAATGGAGAGGAGATTCAAGAAGGCCTCCGAGTGGAGGTGAGTTCACGCCCCGGCTCTGAGTGCCAGTCGGCGTCGTACAAGTACTAGTATGCTTGCTGTCGCAAAATGCTAAAGCGGCCCCTTCGTTTTTCGGCGTGGCCGCCGAGTTCCGATGGGTGCACTAAGCTAGGCCTTCGCGCTCGAATCCGTAAGGGACCGGCGAGCAAATATTTCGTGGCTGGATGAGGCGAATTCTGCCCCCGGTGGCTACCCGGTGGCGATTCAAGTCGATTTCAGATTTCCGGCTTCCGGTTAAGTCTTTGATTTTACTGGTCGGGGCAGCTGGATTCGAACCAACGACCTGCAGTACCCAAAACTGCCGCGCTACCAGGCTGCGCTATACCCCGAATGTCCGGCGAGCCCCGTCGATACACGCTTCCCAAAGCGCCATCAAGCTTTCAAGCCGCCAGCAAGGCGGCAATAACCCCCGCCGGGTCGCCCTACTTGGTGCCGAACAGCGGGTGGCCGACGCGGTCGCCGGGACGGATGCCGTATTTCTGCGCCGTTCCCGCCACCACCTCCAGGACGGCCCGCGCGGGTCCCTGGGACGAGATGATCTTGGTCGACAGCGGCTCGGTGTTTTCGGCGATGCGCAGGATGCGACCGTCGGCGCGGATGAAGATCATGTCGAGCGAGACGTAGGTGTTCTTCATCCACATCGACACTTCCTGCTCGGGCTTGAAGTCGAACAGCATGCCTTTGCCGTCGGCCAGCTCCTTGCGGTACATCAGCCCGGTCTGCTTCTCCTCCTCGGTCGTCGCCATTTCCACCGAGAACACCTGCACGCCGTTCCTGGTGACGATCTCGAGCGGCTGGAAGCTGGCGGCGCGCACCGGCGCGCTCCCGACGGCACAGCCGACGACGAGGATGGCGGCCAGCCAGCCCCTCGCAATGGACCAGACGGCCTTTCGGTCAAAATTCATGGGACGGTACTCAAGGGGGCGTGGGACTGGACCAGTCCTTACGCGGCGATCGTGACAAAAGCCAGAGGCGCGCCGGACGGCCTGCGCGCCTCTTGTCACGATTGCGGGAGTTGGCGATCGCCGCTAGTGCGACTGCAATCCCGGCGACCCGGTCTCGGGATGGATCTCGGCCGCCATCATGCCCTTGGAGCCGGGCCCGAAGCGGACCAGGACATATTGGCCGGGCCTGAGCTCGGTCATGCCGAAGCGGCGCAGCGTCTCCATGTGCACGAAGATGTCGGGCGTGCCCTCGCCGCAGGTCAGGAAGCCAAAGCCGCGCAGGCGGTTGAACCATTTGACCTGGGCCCGCTCCAGTCCGCTGGTCGCGGTGACCGTGACGTGGGTGCGCGGCGGCAGCATCTGCGCCGGATGGATCGCGGTCGACTCGTCCATCGAGACCACGCGGAAGGCCTGGTAGCCCTTGGCGCGCTGGATGCACTCGACGACGATGCGGGCGCCCTCATAGGCGGTCTGGAAGCCGTCGCGCCTGAGCACGGTGACGTGCAGCAGCACGTCCGGCCAGCCATTGTCGGGAACGATGAAGCCGTAGCCCTTTGAAGCGTCGAACCATTTGATGACGCCGTGAACCTCGACGAGGTTGGCACTGCCTTCACCAAGTCCGCTGAACGGGCTTAGCGCGTTATCGCGACCGCCGCCGTGCTCGCCCACAGCGGGAACTCCGATCTTCTTGGACTCAAATCCGTCCGACGACCCCATAACCCCGGACCCCACACTGCCCATTGCAACCCGCCTCAGCGGCGGCGTCGAATCACGCGTCTTAAGAGAATGTTCTCAATTCGACGCGATGCGAATCTTTCGACTCAAAAGATAACACTCCCGGTTGCGGCGCATAGATAAAAAAATGATTCGCCGGAACCTATGAACAGCTTGCACAGCCGCGAATCAAATTGATGCCTCAATTTGCGACAAAGGGCCCGAGAGTCTCGCCGATGTCGTGGCGGATAACGAGGTCGGCGATGTCGTCCTGATCGGTCGGCTCGCGATTGATGATCACCAGACGTGCACCGGCGTTCTTCGCCATCATCGGAAAGCCCGCCGCCGGCCACACCACGAGCGAGGAGCCGATCGCGATGAAGAGGTCGCAGGCTTGCGACAGCGTGGTCGCGCGCTGCATTTCGTCGTCGGGCATCATCTGGCCGAACGAGATCGTCGCGGTCTTCACGGGCTCGTCGCACGCGGTGCAGTTGGGTGCGCCGCCGTCTTCGTCGAAGCGGCGCTTCACCCAGTCGAGCTGATAGGCCTGCCCGCATCCGATGCAGCGCGCATAGGTGGTATTGCCGTGAAGCTCGATGACGTGCTCGGCGGCAAAGCCCGAAGCCTGGTGCAGATTGTCGATGTTCTGGGTGATGACGGCGGAAACCTTGCCGGCGCGGTAGAGCGAGGCGAGCGCGCGATGACCGCGGCCGGGCCTGGCCGCGGCAAAGACCGCCTCCATCGCAAAGCGGCGGCGCCAGGATTCGTCCCGCGCCTCCTGGCTCGCGACGAACTCGTCGAACGCGATCGGACGATTGCGCGTCCAAATTCCGCCCGGTGAGCGGAAATCCGGGATGCCGCATTCGGTGGAGATGCCCGCGCCGGTGAACGGCACGATGGTCCTGGACTCGGCGATCATGTCGCCGAGTCGTTCGACGCCGCTGCGAAGATCCGATGCAATCACTCGCGGCCTCCCGTGTTGGCCTTGCGCTGGCCGCACCATGCGCAAGCGACAAGATCGTTGACGCTGTTATCCACTGCCGCGTGAGAATCGCGCAAGCGCGGTCGGCAATTTTTTCCGACCTTCGCTTATCACAATCCTGCAATGCCTCCTCCCCATTGACGCCCCAATCAGAAGTGCCAATGCATGTGTTAACGCGACTCAACGTGATTGCGGCGGCAGTGCGTGAGTTCGGCCGTGCACACATATTGAAGTGCACAGATACTGACGTGTAGAGGGGATTTGACATGACCGAAGACGAACAACGCAAAATCCGCGAACGCGAAGAGATCGCCGCCCGTGTCGCCGCCTTCCGTGCCACGCAGGAAAGATTCCAGCGCGAGCGCGAAGAGTATTTTGTGTCGACGCTCGACAATGCGCGCAAGGTGGAGCGGCCCTCGCTCTGGCCATAAAGGCACCTCCGATCGCCACGCATGAAAAAAGCCCGGAGCATCGCTCCGGGCTTTTCACTTGGTCAGCCGTTACCAGTGGCGGTAGTAGTAGTGGCGCCGGGGGTAGTACGGCCCATCGCCGTAATAGGCATACGGGCCAGGGCTGTAATAGGCGGGCCCGCCATAATAGCCGTACGGATGGGACGCGGCGATCGCGCCCGCGGTGATCGCGCCGGCGGCGAGGCCGAATGCGAGGCCCGGGCCAATGCCGCGACCGCGCGCCTCTGCAGGCGCAGGCGCCGCGACCGCGGTCACGCCGACGGCTGCAACGGTGGCCAGAACTGCCAGTGTCTTCTTCATGACTCTCCTCCTTCGCGTCTCGCGGGGACAACGTCGCCGGCCCGCGATGGTTGCGCGCAGGAGCGGAACCCGGGCGGCAGAAAAATATCGGCACGAGCGGAACGAAAGCCGGTTCGGCGGATTGCATCTGCGAGTGCGGAAGCCTCCGCTATCCGGTTGAGGCGACAGCACGATGCCCCGTCAGCATCTCCGCGATGCTGGCGGGGTTTTTGGTTTCACGGAAAGAAGTTTCACGGACAGAAAATGGCGGCAGACATCAATGGCTGCCAATGGGACGGATGCCGAGGAGGACACATTGCCGCTATCCGCTTTGCTGGGGCACATCCGCAGGCTCGTTCCCAAATCCCGCGACCAGCATTACGACGAGATCGTCCGCAACTTCGGTGTCGGCGCGCTGCGCCCGCCGCCGATGCCGATGAGCGACGGCGAGCTGGCGCGGGCCATCGCCGAGTTCCTCAAGGAGCAGCCGTCGAGCGCGTCCGTTGCGACCCTCGGCCGGCGGCTGGACCCCTCCTCTCCGCTGTAAGCGGGTTTGTTTCCGGCGAGCACGGAACAAATGTTTCCCGCGCACGTTGAGTCCCCTTCACGCAAGAAGGGACCCGACATGCCCGCGTGGCTTGAAGTTCTGCTCAACCTGTCCGGCTATGCCGGCTTCGTCGCGCTTGCGCGCCGCGGCACCGCGTGCACGGACCATTCCGCCGACGACCGCATCTACGGTGACGAGCGCTAATTGGTGTGGGGCGCCTGGCCTGCCGTGCGCACCAGCCGGTCGGCCTTGACCGCGACGCGCGTGTCCTCGAGCTGCGGCCGCAGCGAGAAGCTGATCACCACGAAGGCGAGGCAGAACAGCGAGCCGACGACGGCGACGCGCCGGTAGGTGTGCCGGTCGCCCTGAAAGAAGGATGGTTCTGAAAAAGGTGTCATGCAAACTTGCTTCTGGGCAAAGTCGTTTCTTGTCCTTGCCAGACACCTATCCCAAACAGCGGCAAGCGCAACGCGATTGGGGTTTTAACCTAACCGAATAGGGTTATCGGCTTTCCCGCAAATTTTCGTTAGGAGTTTGCGCAAGGCTTGAGACATCTGCCCTTGAGATCCCGGCGCGCCGCTTCAGACAACGTCCGCACCAAAACTCGTAAACGCTCCGGCGGAGCCGCGGGTACGGCTTTGTTCCAGCTTCGCCTGCATTTCGTTCTCGAAGAACGAATCGGAATCGAAAAAATCGCCGCGGAGCAACTCTTAACAAGTGGTGCGGATCGTCGCGAAATCAAACGTGCGATCGCAGCGAAGGCCCCATCACTCCGTGTCGTCTCGCTTCAGTGGCGGCGGCACCTGCGGCACCGAGGGCCTGCCTTTGCGCAGCCGCTTGTGCCTGTCGGACCAGAACACTTTGACGATCTCGGCGAGAAACCAGCACGCATCCATGTCGCTCTCCCTCGCTCCATTCCGTAACGAGGACACGAGGGCGGGACCGTGCGAAGCATCACGCTCACGCGCGGCGAGAAGGACTGTCCCGCATCGACACAGAAGGCACGCCTTGTTCTGCATCCGACTCCATTTCGTTCGCAAAGAACGAATCGGAGTCGAGCAAATCAGCGCGGCGCGACTCCTAACGATCGATGAAGGCGCGCGCCGTCACGGCTTCATCGGCAAGATTTTCAACGGCAGACGAGATCGCGCTGACTGGATCGCCGTCCCGGCGCGCCTCACGCCGCTCGCTTGGCGTTGGCCTTCTCGGAAAAACATTCGAGGATCTGGATGCGGAGCTCTTCGGCGGCCGGCCCCTCTACTTTCCTCAGCTGATTCCAGAGCCTGATCACTTCGCGCTGTTTCTCGATGGTCATGAGTCACCTCCAACGTGATGACTAACTAGAACAAAATGAGAACAAAAAGTCCAGCCCCTCGCGCGCGATTTCCCACGCACATCGCCTCAAGCCTTGCTCGCGCTGCGCGGCCCCCTGAAAGCTGGGGATTTCCGCGCCCGGCCACTGGCCGCGCGGCCTGACGAACATGTTCCGTCGCCACGGCGGGTTGCTTTTTGGGTTTTCAACCTTAAGTTCGAGGCGCTGGCGGCCAGGCGCTGAAATCCCAACGCCGCCGGCCAAGAGAGCCCCGTGCGCAAGCGCGGGGTTTTTCTTTTGGGAACGCGCCGTCGTCCTCCCCGTTAGCCATTCCGGAGCGAGGGACCGTGACCAGGAAATTTTACGCCGTCGAAGTGGTTCGTCAGATCGAGGAGACCGTGGAGATCATGGTCGAGGCCCCCGACGAGACCACGGCGCACGATGCGGCGCTTGCGCACCTCAAGGCGCGCGGCTCCGAATATCAGTGGCTCAATCCCAAATGTGAATTCATCGTCTGGCGCGAGCGCCAGATCGATCCGCCGGCGATCATCGATGTGTCGGTGTCGACGGAGTAGCGGCCGGAACGAATGTCCCCGCCCCGCGTTATCCGGTCGAATTCAGTGGTGCTGGCGGCTGTGCGACGCGGCCGTCCAGCTTTGAGAAGCCCCGGTCCCCAACGCCGGGGTTTTTCTTTGCGGCGCGCTCTTACAACAAGGCAGCAAACAACAAAGCAGCCACACGGGCGTTACACCGGGTGGCTGCTTTGACGACTGTCAGCTTCGCGCAAGATTCCGTCGCCGTCATCTCAACGGCCGGACGCCGGACAACGTTCCGGCGCTCGGCAAATTTCCGTGCGGCCGTTGTTGACCGTCAGACCGGCAGATTGTCGTTCAGCCCCGGCGGGACTTCGCCTTGCGCGGCCCGCTCGGCGAGGAGCATCCTTTCGGCCTCATACCAGAAAGTGTCCATCCTCCCCGCGGGTTCGCCGGCTTGCCGCCAGAGATGATAGGCGCGGTCCCGGATCTGTTCCTCGCTCAGACTGGCCATGTGACGTCTCCCTTTGGGAAGCAAAGCCTGACGATGCTCGAGAGTTCCTTGTCCGTGTCCGGCACACCAGCCGGCGGTCGTTGCGGCGCTCCGCGACAGGGAGCCGCCGCGACGACGTCGCGGGTCGCTTAGACCGAGTCCTTGGCCACCTTCAGCGGCGAGGCCTTCACCGACTTGCTCGCCGGCTTCGCCGCGAACTGCATCGGCTCCTTGGTGAAGGGATTGACGCCCATGCGGGCTTCGGTCGCCGGCTTGTTCACGACCGACATCTTGGCGAAGCCGGGAATGACGAACTCGCCGGACTCGTTGAGCTCCTTGTAGCCGACCGTCGCCATGTACTCGATGACCGACTTCACGTCGTTCTTCGACAGCTGCGTGCCCTCGGCAATTGCATCAATCAATTGAGTTTTCGTCATCTTCGCCATGTCTGAATTCCTTTTGTGCGGGTGAGCAGAGCCTGCTCAGGACGCGGCTGAACCACGCAAGTGTGATGCCGATTCACGCCGGAGGTCATGAAGTCACGGGGCTTAGAACCCATTGAGGCCCAAAACACAAGCATGGCTTCGGCTGGGGTTCCAGCCTGTCCCGCGAAAGTGTCGCAGCATGCGCCGCATTGGCTTTGAACCATTCTGCCGCTGGCGCGTCTAACTAATTGAAGTCCCCAAGCTTCACCCCCATCAGAGAGCCCCGCTTCCCCCAGGCGGGGCTTTCGCTTTTGGAGGCCTGGCGGAGCGCGCCGGCTGTTATATGGTCGGGTGTTTCTCGTGAGGGGCTGATGAAGATTGCCATTGTTATCGCAGGCCTGATCGTCGTTGCGGTCGCCGCCCTGGTCGCCATCCAGCCGGAGTTCTTGAAGCCTGCGTCTCTGGCACAGGTCAAGAAGTCCGACATCTTCGGCTTTTCGCCCGGGATGACATTCGAGGAGACCAACAAGCTCGTCACGCAACGTCACTACCGCTGCCGACAGGGTCGGGGTTCGTACATCCTCGAATGCGAAATCAACGGCGCCAAGGTCACGGTCTATAATGACGACGTCGACGCCAGCCACCCCATCCGGCGCGTCCATGCCGAGTTGAACAATCCGGGACCGCAGGACGCGGCCGTCAAATCGATCTCCGACCAGTTCAACGCCCAGCCGACCAGGGACGCCCGCGACGGATGGACGTGGATCGTCGGCCGTGGGCTCAAGCTGAGCTACGACGGCAGCGCCTTGAAGCTCGTGGACGAGGCCTGGGATAACAGGCTTCGTAACGACGAAGCCAAGCGCTAGGCGCGCTGCGCCGAAATGAGCGGACTGTCACCGCAACCCGGTTATCCCCAGCCAACGCGTCACCTCATCGTGAAACCTGCGGCCCGGCACGCCTTGTTGAGACTTCGGTAACCTAACCCATCCACTCTCCGCGCCAGTATCGTTGCGTTGGAGTAAACCCACAGTGCTGAATTTTGACGAGCTGCGTGAACTCGCGGCTGATGTTCGCGTGTTTGTTGACATCGCCGAAGACAAGGCCGAAGCGCTCAAGGCCGTCATCGCGGCCTACGACGTGGTGCTGGCGATCTTCCCCTCGCAGGAAGGCATGGGCCTCCACGTCATCAAGGGCAAAGAGATCCTGGACAGGATCGCAAACTCACGGACCCATGCGGTCTACAGCCACACGGCGATCGCGGTTCCCGACCTCGAGCATGCGCAGATGCTCAAATATCTGACGGCGCCTGTCGAACGGCGGATTGCTGCGTAGTTGCCGACGGCAGGCGCATCCTCACAATGACCGGCGGATAGGAACGGTCGGCTCTCCCGCACATTGACCCATCTCCAGATGAGGAGATTGCAATGAGCGTTGAAGGTAAAGCCAAGGAAGCCGCCGGCTACGTCAAGGAAGAGCTGTACGAGCACGGCAAATCGCCCGAGAGCCAGAAGAAGGCTCAGGAGGGTCGCGACCTCAGGAACGAAGGCCGCGTCGAAGACGGCAAGCCGCCGAAGACGACGAAGCCCGGTACCGGTCACTAGACCGCTTTTTTCAAAACCGCCCCTGGCCATGTCGGGGGCGGCTTTTCATGCCCGCTCGTGCTCCGGACGCAGCGCTCCCGGCGATGCGAAGCATGGTCCGACAGCGACGAACACGCTGCGGCTACGTCCCATCTCGCGTGTCCCTGGCCGCGAAGTGACATCCGAACGCCACCACGACCAGAGCAAACGTCGAGCCGAGCAGAATTCGCAGGGTCCATCCCGTCTCCTGGCTCACATACCGGACATCGTGCCGGTGCGCGTAGCGTTCAGGATGTGCGGCATCAGGCTCTTGGGGCGAGCTCGTCAAAAGCACAAGCCACGCGACGGTCCCGCAAATTGCCGCAACCCTCGCAATCTTTCCGAGCCTTTGAAGCCAGCGCTTCATGCCGCCCTCATCATGGCGTGGATCTCCGCTGCGCCTTTGTCCGGATCAGCCTTCATAAGCTCCAGGAGGTCGCCGCGCGTCTCAAGTATTCGGACCGGCCAGCAGCCTGAGGGCGCTGATAACGCTGAGAACGGCGAAAGCACCGAGAGCGTAGGTGAGTGCATTCACGAGCCAGGAAATGGCAATCCCTGCGAAGCTGGAGCCTCCGACCGCTCCCCAGAACAAATACGCTGCGCTGATGCCGGGCCACTCCAGCGAAAGAAAAGCGAAGTCGGTCAGCGGCTCGATGGCGAGGAGCACCGACGAGATGAGCGCCCCGATGACCAATGCGATGATGAGGTTCGCTTTCACGGAGAGCATCAAAACCCCAACAGCCCGGCGAAAACAGGAATGAGGAAATAGGCGGCGAGCCCGAGAAGGCCGCCCACGACGAGGCGTGCAGCGCGGCCGTGAATCTTCGTATCGAGCCACGCACAAACCGCCACCGCAACCTGCCTCAGCCAGTTACCAACGAGGCTTCTGACGAGATCAAACAGGAGTTCTGCAAGGACAGCGGACATGGCGTTTAGTCGCCCTAACTCTGGCGGGGTTCAACTGCCGAGGGCTTGACCATTGCGGGCGCCGGTTCGATAGGTTGCTGGCAAGGTCATTGCTCGACACTCATAAACAGCCATCATCGCCGAGCCAGCCGCAAGCGGGTTCACTTTTGAGAGAATTCCCTGCATAGTGCGGCATGGCCAAAGCAAAAGTGACCTTCAAAACCGTCCGCCTCTCAGACAGCGACTGGAAGATACTGGCGGACTACCCCGACCACGAACAGCGCGAAATCACCGGATTCGCCAGCAAGGCAGATGCCGACGACTGGATCAACGGCGATCGCAAGATCGCATGGCTCCGTTCCCAGGGTTACGCCAAGTGAGCTAGCCCAGTGAGCTAGCCAAATGACGTAGCTGTCGCGCGCGCATCGTGATCCCCCTTTTTGATGTTGCAGCCGCGTCGCGTCATGTCCTCGCGCGGACAGAAGGTCACGCATGCGCGGCCCGCGCGTTGCCTTCACAACCGCCGCCGTCACATATAAATTGCCGGACCACATCCCCTGGGGCCCGGTTGACGCGCGAATTGCGGTGACAGTGCACTGAATTCATTCGCGATCGCCACCTAGCTGGCTCGCGGCTTCGGTCGGTGCTCGGCGGCAGCGCAATTAAGCGCACTGTCACCGTAATTCCGAAGCCGCGATCCGCGCCGAGTCCACCGGCGCCGGTGACGGGGTGGTAGGCCCATAGGTAGAAAGTCCCGCAGGCTACTTCGCCGCTTGCGACCAGAAGATGCGGTCGTTAAGCTATTCATGTTCCGCAGGGCGCGGCGTTGGGCTGGGGTGGAGAAGGTGTTCCGCACAGGAGCCCGGATCGATGGCGACCCCCAAGGACGATTCTCAGGTTGCGACTGAGAAAGCGCCGGCCCGGAATCGGCAACCGCTCGACACGCTCGAGCAAATCTCGCGCATATCGGTCCCGCTCCTGATCCCGATCGTGGTGGCGCTCATCGGATATTTCGGCAACGAGATCCTCAATAATCGACAGGGCGAGATCGAGAAAAAGAAGATCGACCTGGAGTACGTCAAGATCGCGAAGGACGTCGCGTCCAGCGTAACACCGGATGCCAACATTGTTATTACGAACTGGGCCTACCGGGTGCTGTTCAAGCTCTCGCCGGTCTCCGTTCCCGACGAAGAAGTCGAAATTCTCTCCAAGCAGCGTGCGCCGCTGCCATCGTCCGTTTCGCCGGCGATACTCGGGGGAACCGGCACGTCCGCTGCGGAATGGCCCTGGCTGGTGTCCGTCTTTGAGGACGGCACGTTCATTTGCAACGGGACCGTGATTGCTCCGAAGGCGGTGCTGTCGGCCGCCAACTGCATGTCCGGTGAACGGCGCGGCAAGTTCGAGGTGGCCACCGCGACCGATAATGGACCAAACGTCAGAATTGGCCGGCGGATTCCGGTCACCAAGTTCGTCGTTCATCCCACGTTTTCGGAGGACACCGCGCGGGATGACATCGCCATTCTTGAAATCGGCACGGCATTGCCCCCGCCCTTCATCACGATTGCAACCCAGAAATCGGCTGATCCGAGAATTGGCGAACTGACCCTGGTCGCAGGGTTCGACTTCAAATCGCAACCGGCAAGCCTTCTGCAGAGTCCGGTCCCGATCGCCAACGCCGCAATGTGTGCCGCAATGTATCCAGGCAAGGTCATGCCCGAGGGGACCTTTTGCGCTGGCTTCGAACACGGTGGCGCCGTTGCATGTGCGCACCGGGGTGCCGGAGGACCGGCAGTGCTGCTGAACAGCGCGGGCCGGAAATATCAAGTCGGGATCGTCAGTTTGGGCGAGGATTGCAACAGCCCCAAGGCGGGCCTCGGTGTCTACACTCGCGTGTCGTCCTATGCAGACTGGATCCGGAAAGCCGTGCCTAACCTGCCGGGCGAACAGGTGACCGGAGACAAGCGATAGGCGGAATTGCGGTGACAGTGCATCAAATTCATTCGCCATCGGCACCCTGTTGGCTTGCGGCTTCGGACCGCGTTTGGCGGACAGCATCAATTGAGTGCACTGTCACCGCAATTTCCAACGTCGGGACGCCGACTTATCGCGTAGTCACTGGGCGCCCCTAGGTGAATATCTTGGTCAACACTTGTGCAATCGTGCTGCTTGCGGCCTTCATCCCGATATCGGCCGCGAACGTAACGAGGGTCTTGCCCCATCGCTGAAGTTTGCCGGTGTCCGGCTTTGCAGTTGATGCTTCCGCTTTGAGGACATCAGCGATGTCCCGAAAGCCTTGCTGTTGATCGGGGTTCAGGGCGGCGAACTCTGGGGAGTTTATCGCTTGGTCGATGGCCTCAATTAGCTGATGCTGTTGTTGAACAAATGCCGATTGGGAAAACGTCCCCGCTCCCACCTGCGCCACCGCACCTGGACTATTGGACTGATTGATGACCGCGTTGACCACAGGATCTTTCTTCAACCGCTCACTCCCTTGCATCCCGTGTGAGAAATCGTCCAAAGCTTGCTGTTTGAACCGGTCCAGTTTACCACGGACCTTTTCGAGATGGTTGGTGCTAACCTCTCCCAATCCCAGTCGTTCGGCCTTTTCAGTGATCTCCGCCCAGATCAGGTGCTGCACCCGGTCAGCGAAGTTCTTGAGATACACTAAGGCTCCAGGCTCGTGGCCCCCAGTGAACTCAAAGGTGAATTTCGACGCATCCGTGATCGTCGATTTGAGCAGGTTCGTCGCGATGTCCTCAAAGGCAATAAGGGTTGCCCCGCTCTTCAACCTTCCCGCAGCGGCGTGCTTGTTCTGCAGCGCCTTCACTTCGCGTGTTACCGCTTCGTGGACATCGGGTAACCGATTGTCGAGAGAGCGGCCGAGATAGTCCGTATCGAACACCATGTTGTTCTCAAAGAAAAAACGCCCCGGAGGGCACTATTCTAACCAACTCCGTGGGTTATGCTACCGGGCGTAGCTGGCTATCAACTGCTCCCGCTTGCTGACAATTGCGGTGACAGCGCATCAAATTCATTCGGCGTCGCCAACCGCCCTGCGGCTTCGGTCCACGCTTAGAGCCGCCCGGTCAGTCGCTCGAGGCGGGCGATGAAGCGGTCGTCTCCCAGTGGACGACCGGTACTCTCCGCGGCGCGCGCTCCTGAGTGAACAGGCCTACCTCCGGCGAACTGTCGAGCAGATCGGCGAACACGAGAAGCGGTCCCTGATCAGCGTCAGCAGCCACTTCAATTCGTCGTGGTCTTGCCGCCGCGCATGGACACGAGCTTGTCCGCACCAAATCCGAGAATGAGCCAAGCGGTCTCATCGAAACCGTCTGCGAGCTTTCCCTCGTGAGAATACACGATCTGAGCAGCTTCCGACTTCGACGGCGGTCCCAACGCCGTGATTACCTCCTGACGCGACATACCTAAATGCAGCTTGCTGTCGAGGACGACGGGCGAGAACTTTTCCGGGATGATGGCGCAATCGGCCGAGGCCCCGGCGTCTTTCTCGGTGAGCTCTTCAACGATCTCCGTGACGAGATGGTCCGGGCCGCCCATCTCTCCGCTGGACACCACCCATAATCGATGCTGCGCGCGCCGATAACACAGCCAATAGATGCTATCTCCAGCGTCGCCTTGGTGTCGGATGGTCCCTTCGCCCACGGCTTCGCGAACCGCGCCGAGCCGCGTCTCTTCGAAGCGGCCGGCGAATGCGCCTAGCGAAAAACGGGTCGCCAATCTCTTCACGACTGTCGGCGGCACGCGCTCGAACGCATGTTCGTCGACCGGGGGCGGCGGTGTCTGCGCGGAGCAATCGTCCGCGGGGATCGCGAAAAGGAGAAGGAGCAAGAAGAGCGTCTTTCGACCATCAACTCCGAATTGCCTATATATTTCTCGCCTCAGCAGGTCGCGCCTAGGCGTCGAGAGTGCGGGCATCAGTTTCTGGGTGTCGGACACGTCAGTCACCCCAGCTTCCCTTCATTGATCTTGTGCGCAACCTCGCCAACAGAGCTGCCAACGATGACGGCGGTCACGATTGGCCAAAAACCCGCCACCATGACGATAGCGCCCCAACGCATGTCTTCGCCGGGCCGTCGGTAGCCATCGTTGATGCCGCCGAGGATCAACCAGATCAGGCAGCCAATTGCATATCGCTTGAACCATTTCACGGCGAAATACCTTCCAGATATGGGCATTAGTGACCGTGACATTGAGGATGGTTCATCGGCAGGACCGGGCTTGCTCATTGACGAGAAGCGCTGAATTCCGCTGACAGCGCATTGAACTCATCTGCGTGTCCCGGCTGACGCTACGGCTTGTCCGTCCATGCTGAGTTGGCTGACCGCCCCCACCGTCTCTCCCTCACGCACATGTGCCTGCGCCCCCTGCCCCTCCTCCCACTTTCCTGCTATCTCCTGTCCCCGCCGTTCCGGCCCAAACCAAAACACCTCCGTATCAGGGAGCAACAACCATGCGTTATCTCCACACCATGCTGCGCGTGCGCAATCTCGATGTCGCGCTGAAGTTTTACCAGGATGCACTGGGCTTGAAGGAGGTGCGGCGGATCGAGAACGACAAGGGGCGCTTCACGCTCGTCTTCCTGTGCTCGGCGGACGACCTCGAGGCGCTGAAGAAGCAGCCGCAAACGCGCGGCGCGCCGCTGGTCGAGCTCACTTACAATTGGGACGAGGAGAAGTATGGCGAGGATCGCTTCTTCGGCCATCTCGCCTATGAGGTCGACGACATCTACGCAACCTGCGCGCAGCTGATGAAGGCCGGCGTCACCATCAACCGTCCCCCGCGCGACGGCAACATGGCCTTCGTCCGCTCGCCGGATCTGCACTCGATCGAGCTGCTGCAGAAGGGCGAGCCGAAGGCGCCGGCCGAGCCGTGGTCGTCGATGCCGAATACCGGCCATTGGTAGGGCCGCGCCGCAGGAACCAGCCCTCGCTACCGGTGTTGTCCCTCCGACATAACGATTGGAGGAGGACGCAATGGGACGAGGACTGTTGCTGTGGATGCTTGGCGTGCCGATTCCGGTGATCATTCTGCTGTGGCTGTTCTTCGGCCACTGATCATCGGGCTCGATCTGCCAGGTTCGATTCGCCAAGCTCGATTTGCCAAGTTCAACTAGCCAAGCTCAACTTGCCAAGTTTAGCTTGCAATGAAGGCTCCGCCGACGGCGGAGCTTTTTGCATGAGGGGCGCGCCGCAATCGCCGTCGCTCCCGCCAGGGAATTCCGCTATCACGCGCGCCAAAGCGAAACGCGGGAGGACTTCATGCCGGACACCAAGCGGACGATCTGGGGCCGCGCCAACTCGGTCAACGTGCAGAAGGTGCTGTGGTGCCTCGCCGAGCTCGACCTGCCCTATGAGCGCATCGACGCCGGCATGAGTTTCGGCAAGACCCGCGAGGCCGACTATCTCGCGATGAACCCCAATGCGCGGATCCCGACGCTGGTCGAGGGCGACTTCGTGCTGTGGGAATCGAACTCCATCATGCGCTATCTCTGCCTCGCGCATGGCCGCGGCACGCCGATGTACCCCGAAGCCGCGAAGCTGCGCACCAGCGTCGACCGCTGGCTCGACTGGACGCTGTCGATGGTGCAGCCGGTGGACCGGCCGGTGTTCTGGGGCATCGTGCGCACCGCACCCGCCGAGCGCGACATGATCCAGGTGCAGCGGGATGCCGATGCCGCCGCCGAGGTCTGGGCCATCGCCGACCGCCTGCTCTCATCGCGCCGCTTTATGGACGGCGACCAGTTCACGCTGGCCGACATCGCGATCGGCGCCTATGCGCGGCGCTGGCTCGGCGTCGAGGGCATCACCCGCCCGGCGCAGCCGCACTTGACCCGCTGGCTCGCCGAGCTCGGCAAACGGGGCGGATTTGCTCAGTTTGTCGCACCGCCGATGTCGTAAGCCGGTGGCGCGGCCTAAGCTGCGCTGAGCGCGCGGTGAATCGTTGTCATGGCGCGCGCATCAGGCGTCGCGCCGGGACTTGACGGCTACTGTGCACGGGGTTGTTTTCGCGTTTTTTGTTTTGAGAGCGTTTTCAAGCGAAGTAGATACCGGTTCGCGTGAAGAAAACGCGTCCAAACAATACCCCTAGCGCCAGCCGCGCTCGACCAGCAGCACGCAGATGATCAGCGCCAGCGTCACGGCGGCGGTGGCGAGCTTGGCCGTCCAGCTCAGGCCGCGGCCGACCCACAACAGCAGCGCGCAATACATCACGAAGGGGACGATGATGTCGGGCCGCATGAGATCCGGCGGCATCGGCTTCAGCGCCTGACCGTGGTCTCAACGCTGACCGAGCCGCCGATCTTCACGCAGGTGCCGGTGCTCTCGACCATGACGAAGCGCGGGCCATAGGAGGCGCAGGAGCCGGCCTTCGCCGTGCCACCCGTCCCCTTCAGCGGCAGAGCCTTGCCGGCCTGCGGCCGCTCGGCGGGCGGAAGGCGCAGGGCCTCGGCCGCGGCCGCGGAGGTGGCCAGCAACGGGATGAGGATGAGGAGCGGCGCGCGCATGCAGCCGTTCTAGCCCGGACCGGCGCCACGCGCCATCCGGGTCGCCTCGGCCGGGATCAGATGAACTTGACGCCGGCCGATTTGCCGCGGCGCCAGATCACCTGGCAGCTCCGCCCGGTGCGGGCGTCACGCGCGAACGCCATCCGGATCACGCCCGGGAGCTGGCTCGCGTCCTCGTCCAGCATGATCTTCGCGCCGGTATCGGAGATGTCCTGGACCAGGCAATGCCGCGCCGCGAATCCGCCGTCGAGCGTGATCCAGGCGTGCCGCGACAGCGATTTGCGGGCTGCGCGCTTCTTGGGCTGGGGCATGGACAAATTTCTCCGGTTCCAGCGCTAGCTCAGGTGCCCCTAAGAAACCGTTGAAATTGCCCCCGAACGCAGCGGGGGTGGAGGCTATCCACCGGTGCCAAAAGACCGTTCCCGAACGGCTTGCCCACGGCGCCAAAGGCCACTATACGTTCGCCCGCTGCAGCCGCCGGGCTCGACTCGGGTGGCCGGCGGCCGTGCCGCGAAAAGCGGCGGGGCCTTGTGTTTGCTCCCTTCGTCTATCGGTTAGGACGCCACCCTTTCACGGTGGAGAGAGCGGTTCGATTCCGCTAGGGAGCGCCAACAAAATCAATCACTTACTGCCCTGCCCTACCGCTTTGTCCAACACATGGCCAATACACGTGTGGACTCGTACACAGCGCCGGGTCGCGGAGCTGCGCGAAATGGAGCGCCTTTGCTCGGATTGGGCGGACGATGACGATCTCGTTCTCGCGCGCGACGGACTGAACGCGCTGGCGGCCGACTACCGCGCCGCTGCGGACGCGATGGTTCCCTCTGGTGCTGTTTGGGACCTTTAGGGCGCGGTGAGCGTTGAGGCGTTAGCACCGGGGCAGGATCGCGAACCCCGGAGTTCGGATCATGAGCACGATCCCTGCGGACCTCGAAAGAAAGTTCGAACAACGGTGGGCCGCCAGATTGGCGCGGCCCATTCCGCCGGCTCCATTTGCGCGCCCAGCCTGTCCGAGGTGCAAGGCCCAGATGATGCTCGTCAGCATCGAGCCAAAAAGCCTAAGCGTGGACTTGCACATGTTTCGCTGCGCTGTCTGCAATCACGCATTTACGACATTCGCAACGCATGAAGATCCCATGCATTCCAATGGCCGCTGGCTTCAAGGCGATTTGCGCCCACCGAAGTAACCCGCGCTGCAAGTCGTGACCGAAGGCGAGACGCCGCGGCTGCCGGAAGGTTTCAGGGTCGAGCTCGACAAGGACGGTTGGCGGCACTGACTCGCACGAAGCGGCGATGGCCTCAATGCATCTGCCGCTCTGACTGATCTTCACTAATCCGCCAGCCGCGTAGGGCATGACCATGTCCGATGACTGGACCAAACGAGCGACGAACATCCTTCGAGAACTTCATGCTGCCGAGACGGAGCTAATCGGCAGGGGTGTTATCCTGACCGACGGTAAGGCGGGGACGGTTGATCACGTCTTCCTTGACGAGGTGCACGGGCTCCGGATCTCGATCGGCGGCCACGACGGCAAGTGGCCGATTTCGACTCTGAAGCTTCTAGACTCCGGTTTCGCCAGATAGCTTGTCCGCCCGGTCACCGTCCGCGGTGATCACTCGGTGACCGGGCGCCCAGCGCGGACTTCGAAGGCCTGCTCGCCGGTGCCTGGCCGAGTAAGCCAGTCACAGTTTACCTGGAGTGGCAGCCATGATGCAGAACGTTGTAGCCGGATGCGTCGCAGTGGCTTTGATTATCCTGGCCTTGATTGGCTTCGCCCAAACGCACCATGAATGTTGGCACGGGCACGTGCTCCTAACCCATGAGCCCTGCGGATCCGTCAGCCCTTCAATATAAGAACAACCATTTTCCGCTGATCTAGGCGCGGGACCAAAGCCCTGCCGCTCGTGAAGTTCTGCCAGCACAGGTAAGCTTGCGGACGACTCAGCGCGAAAGCCCCCTACCGCCCGGTAACCGCCTTCTGGCGCGCAGCGTTCAGGTCTGCCTTTGTCTGTGCAGTTGCGGCACTCGCGGGCTCTCGATTTGGGGGCGGCTCATTGAGGTCTCGGGCCCACGGCGCGCCAGATCGAGCAACTGACTTCGGAGCGGCATGTTCTGAGCTGGAGCAGGCAGAGACGAGAGAGACGACAACAAGGGACATCCCCGTCCGGCCCAACGTTTGAGTGATCCTGTTCATCAGGCAATCAACTTCCGGCGCGGCCTTACTGTTGGCGCCTGCGATCCGCTCTAGCATCGAAATAGATGACCACCGCGAATGTGGCGCCTAGAGCCAAAACGCTGACACAGCCGGTAATCAACGCCACCGCCATCATAGCTGGATCAGTATTTCTACGGCGTCAGGGGTGGGCAATTCACGAATGATTAGCGCATGCAACAAGGCTGGGGCCCGCCATCGTGAACCGGCGGGCCTTTGCTTTTCCACACCCACGATGCGCAGTAGCCCGCGTTCGTTCCGCGGCCCAAGGGATTGATAATTTGACTCTCGCGGCGCCAGGCTTCGATGGCGCAATGACCAAGGCAGAGAACCGAGCGTCCGCCAGGGCCTACCACCAGGAGCGGATGCGTAAGCTCGACGAGGAAGCCGAAGCAGCACGCATTTTTAGACGGGGATAAACGACCATGGACATCATCCCATCTCTTTCACGGTGGAGAGAGCGGTTCGATTCCGCTACGGAGCGCCATCATCCGGGCGATCGGGTGAGGCGGCGAAATCCGCCGCCCCGCATGAACCTCCCCGCCCCTGACCGACGACCAATGTCCCGTTGGAACCGGTACAGGCCATGGTGCTGCATAAATCCCCCTCGGACCGCCAGACCGGCGCCGCCTCGCCGGCACCGCCGTCCTGGATGTACCGTACCGCGCCCTATGCGCCGGAGCGGCGCGCCAGAATGCTGGAGCACATGGCACGCGCCCGATCGCTTCCGCAGCCCCAGGCCGCGACGGCGCCGCCGCGCATGCGCAGCATGAACCTTCTCGGCGATGCCTTCGGCTACACGGTCCTGTTCGGTGTCATCGCCCTGCTCTTCCAGTCGCGCATTCCGCTCTATCTCGGCGCCTATCTCTTCCTCACCGACGGCGAGCGCATCGAACACGCGCTTGGAACGATCGGCATCCGGTTCGAGCCGGATAGGGTCGGTCCCGACATCATCAAGGGCTTCGCATCCCTGTTCGGATGGTTCGCGCTGCTCGCATCCTTGCAGGGCTCCGTGCCAGCCTGGCTTGCGGCATGGATGCCGCCGGACACATCCTGGTCCGCCATTGCCGGCATCACCGTCGTGTTCGCGACCGTCGAAGCGTCTGCGGGGCTGGCGATGCGGCACGCATTGCCGTGGTTCGGATTCCAGATCAGGCCGGACAGCCTGACCGCGACGACGATCAGGCTCCTCATGGCTCTTGGCCTGCTCGCCTTGCTGGTGCTGCTCGGATCTCTCTGAGCGGCACACAATGACGATGTCGTGAGACGGCCGGG
This sequence comes from Tuber microsphaerosporum, assembly GCA_003521225.1. Lineage (NCBI taxonomy): Eukaryota > Fungi > Ascomycota > Pezizomycetes > Pezizales > Tuberaceae > Tuber > Tuber microsphaerosporum. The sequence continues at coordinate 73,480 of QOVD01003597.1, read as the reverse complement.
CTGTTTACCGGAAATTTACCCCTGCTATTTGATCGGCGTATCGTTTGCTTAGACGTTGCGCCCTACCGTGATTCTACGGAAACACTCCGAAACACGATTGGCGTTCATGTCCGTCTCAGAGTTCCTCAGGCAGCGTGCAGTGGAAGTCAGCGTGAGCGGCAGCTACTCGCTGCCGCGCTGGTACGATTGTGAGGGCCAGCTGCGCACCTTCGCCTGCCGCACCAAGCGTGTCTCCCCGTTCCGCATGATCGTCGACGTGCCTGTTGTCGGAAAGGTCGGCGAGCGCGTGACCTCCTATTTCCAGGACTTTGGCGAATTCCAGTGCACCATCAGCGCGACACTGAAGGCGGGCTTTCTGATGGAACTCGAGATGACGCGGGAGCGGCGCGCCTGGATGTCGGAAAAGCTGACCTGGCTGGAGAAGAAGCAGAAGGACGCCAGCATTTTGGAACTGCGCAATGACGCGCGCTTCGTTCCCCAGGTCTCGCACAGCTTTCTGACGCTCGCCGACGGCAGCACCCATCCCTGCTTCATCATCGACGTCTCCACGGCCGGCGTCGCGATATCCTGCGAATACGACCCGCCGATCGGAACCCCGCTTGCGGTCGGCGCCTGCGTCGGGCGCGTCATTCGCAAATTCGACAACGGCTTTGCGGTCAAGTTCGCCGAAAAACAGCAGCGGGACGACCTCGTCCGCCTGGTCGTCCGTACGCCCATGCTGCAATCGGCCTGAATCGGCCCAATCGATTTTAACTCAATTTTAAGTAAATACTGGAGGTGCCGATCCCCGCACGGTAGGGTGTGCCCCAGCACGTCCGCAATCACTGCGGGCCCCGAGTTATTGGAAGTCCCGGAATGTCCATCGCTGAGTTCGCCCCGGCAGAGACCGCCCAAAACGCGCCCGCCGTCGCAAAGCCGCAGCTCCCGCCCGGCGTCATCACTGAAGGCCCGCTCGTCCAGGCCAAGTTGCGCGAAAGCTATCTCCTCCTCGGTATTCTCTACGTCGGCGCTGTCGCGGGCATCATCTGGGCCATCACGCAAGGGGTCGGCAAGGTGGAGCTGTTTACCTTCGCCTGGATGTTCGCGCTGACGACGTTCGGCATCGGCGCCGGCATGCACCGCCTGTTCGTCCATCGCAGCTTCCGCACCGGGCCGATCATGCGCGTCTTCTTCTGCGCCATCGCCCAGATGGCGGTGCAGGGCTCGATCGCGAAATGGGTCGCCAACCACCGCCGCCACCACCTCTATGCCGACGACGTCGGCGATCCCCACAGCCCGCAATTCGACGGCTTCGGCAATCGCTATGTCAGCGCGCTCAAGGGCTTTTTGCACGCCCAGGGCAGCTGGGTGTTCGACCAGGCGACCACCGACAATGAATACTACGCCAAGGACATCCTCGCCGATCCGATCGCGATGTTCTTCGTGCGCACGCGCTGGGTCTGGTACGGGATGTCCGGCGTCTTCATTCCCGCCGTAATCGGCTACACCTTCGGTGGCGTGCACACCATGATCGGCTGCGTGCTGTTCTCGGGCCTGCTCCGCTGCTACCTGCTGATCCTCACCAGCCAGCTCACCGGCTCGGTCTGCCACGCCTACGGCTACCGCCGCTTCGAGGTCGAGGACGCCTCGACCAACGAGTTCGTGACCACGATCCTCACCTTCGGCGAGGGTCTGCACAACAACCATCACCGCTTCCCGCGGGACGCCTATATCTCGCACGCCTGGTGGGAGATCGATCTCAACGGCCTGATCATTCTGGGCATGGAGAAGATCGGCCTCGTCCACGACGTCTTCCACGCCTCGCACCGTCAGCTCGAGCTGGCGTCCGAAGCGGAGGCGCAGGCAGCCACGACGGCGCGCTAAAGGCGGCAGGCGGCGGCCGTTCCTCCGGCCGCCTTGCCTCCGCTCCGCTGCCCTATCGCGGCCCCATTGCGGGATCAGCTTTTGAGGGTCTGTGCCTCGTGCCGGACCTCATTTGCAGACTTGCGATCGGGGGACCGAATGGCAGTCAACAAGATTAGGATTGATAAGATCACTTGGGACAGGGTTGGCCGGGTCACCGAGCCCGGACGCTACATGTACACCTTTGGCTGGCTGACGATTACGGCCGGCGATCTCGATATCTGGAAGCAATATCCGCAAGCCGCCTTCACGCTGCTCGCGCACCACGCCGAGCCGGACGAGGCCGTCGGCGAGGAATTCCATCTCGGCGCCTTCGACATCGCGCCGGACACACCGCCGCCGTTCACCACGCATTGAAGCGCGGGAAACGCCGGCCCAAATCGCCGTGCGGGCTGCGCGCGGCGCGGGCGGCTGCGGGAACGCATGGCATGCACGTTGCTTAATCAACGTCATGATGCACATCCCCGCTGTCGACCAGGCCTTCCTGCTGCTGCTCATCGTCTTCTGCCTCGGCACGTGCCTCGTACGCGCCTTCTGGGAGCTGGAGCAGGTGCGGGCACGCCGGGTCGCTGCGCCGCCCCGCGGGCGCACAACGAAGCGTGACTAGGCCGGTTGGCCCGGCCCAGCGTTGTCCAGGCGGCAGCCACGCCGCCTCTGGACTCGCCGTTCAGCCACGTGCATCGTGAATCGAAGAAACCTGCCCAGTGCCTTGATCTGACTTGCCAATCGCGATCCGGTGACGAGCGCGGACCGCTCCCATCGATGACGAATTGGTTCGGTCATGCAGTTGATTGTGCTCGTCTTCTACACGTTCGGTGCCGATCCCGATGAACGCCGGCTGTCGCGCCTGTTAAGTGACGCGACAGCAAATGCATGACACATGGTCGCATCGGTAGACGTAGATAAGCAGATCAAGGGAACCTATTTTCGGCGCCGATGTACCTGATTGAAGCTTTGCCCACCGTCATCGGAACTGCCGCCATCGCCCCGGCGCTGCTGATGCTGTGGCTCGTCATTGCCGCCGAGGAGCGTCCGGGACCGCCGGCCCAGGTCTGGACCGCGTTCCTGCTCGGCGCGGCCAGCATTTCGCTGCTGGGCCTTGCTCGCGCGCCCTTCGCCAAGATGGTTGCAGCCCCCGACAACCCCTGGGCGGCGCTCGCCATGCATTCGGTCTTCGGGGTCGCGCTGCCCGAGGAAGCGGTCAAGGTGATCGCCATCGTGCTGGTCTCCTCGACCAAGCGGCGGACCTTCGCCAATCCGATGGATACCGTGGTCTATGGCGCCGCCGTCGGCCTCGGCTTCGCCGCCTACGAGAACCTCGCCTACCTCGTCCAGCACGCCGAGATGTGGCGCTCGCTGGCCGCCCTGCGCAGCGTGCTGACCGTGCCGTTCCACGGCGCGCTCGGAATCATCGCCGGCGCCTACCTGACGATCGCGCGCGCCGGCACGGCGCTGGGTGCCAACCGCCACCATCGCGACTGGGCCCGCCTGTCCAGCCGCCTGCTGATCTTCGCAGGCCCGGTCGCGCTGCATTCGGCCTTCGACTTCCCGCTGCTGACACTGCAGCGGATGCCCGATCTCGATCCGACGCTGCGGATGTGGCTGGGCGGAGCGAGCCTGCTGATCGGCTTCAGCTCGATCGCCTTCGCCATCCGCCTGGTGCGGCGGGTCGCGCGCCATCACGCGCCGAGGACCGATATCGCGCGGGAGCGGCTCAGCCAGCTGCGCCGGATGTGGGCGCTGCTGCTCGCCGGCGGCGGCGTCGGCTTCCTCGGCCTCGCCTTCGTGCTGACCTCGATCCATCACTGGCTGATCAATCCCGAGCGCAATCTGACATTGGCCCTGATCCCGATCGGCTTCGTCTCGATCCTGCTCGGCCTCGCGCTCCTGATCGTCACGATCGCGATCTACATTCTCGGCCGCAACCGCGTTCGCACCAGCGGCGAAGGCTTTTCGTCAGCGCACGGCGGCGGTTGAGCCCCGGGATGGCAAGCGCGGTGTGTGCATACTAGATTGAGCACACATCTTTCGATCTGGAGCCTGCCGATGACATCGCCTGAGGATTTTTCCCGGCTGCAATCCGCCATGAGCGAACCGGTCAAGGCGCATTGGAAGGCTTTCCTGTTCGAAGGCATCCTGCTTGCCGTCCTCGGCGTCGCCGCGCTGATCCTGCCGCCGCTCGCGAGCCTTGCGATCACGATCTTTCTCGGCTGGATGTTCCTGATCAGCGGCATCGGCGGACTGATCGTGACCTATTGGGCGCGCAGCTCGCCGGGTTTCTGGTGGTCGCTGATCTCGGCCGCGCTGGCCGTGCTCGCCGGCATGCTCCTGCTGGCCCGGCCGATGCAGGCCGTGCTTACGCTGACCATCGTGCTCGGCGCCTACTTCCTCGCCGAGGGCGTCGCCACCATCATGTATGCGCTGGAGCACCGCCGCGAGCTGAGCAGCCGCTGGTCCTGGCTCCTGATCTCCGGCCTCGTCGACATCGCCATCGCGTTCATGGTGATCACGGGGCTGCCGAGCTCGGCGGAATGGGCGATCGGCATCCTCGTCGGTATCAATTTGCTGTTCGGCGGCGCCACCCTGATCGGCATGGCGCTGGCGGCACGCAAGAGCAACAGTTGAGGCGCCTCGTGGCCGCTCGCGCCGATTGGGGGGTGACAACCCGCCAATCGCACGCTATATGAGCGGCCATGATCACCCTCGTCACCAGCTATTTTTGGTACTTTAGCTACGACAGCTCGCTGGCGGCAGGAGGATCGCGCTCAATCTGAATATTGAAGCAAACGTCCGAACAAGCCGCCAGACCTGGCGGCTTTTTTATTGCCGGCAGGTTCAAACAAACAGGAGCCCGCCGTGCTGAGCACGACCGACGATCTTCGTATCCGCGAACTGAAAGAGCTGAGCACGCCGGAAGAGGTGATGCGGGAAGTCCCGCGCACGCTCACCGCAACGCGTGTGGTGATGGCGGCGCGCAACGCCATCCATGCCATCCTCAACGGCCAGGACGACCGCCTGCTGGTCGTGGTCGGCCCCTGCTCGGTGCACGATCCCAAGGCCGCGCTCGAATATGCCGAGCGCCTCGCGAGCTTGCGCGAAGAGCTGGCCGACCAGCTCGAGATCGTGATGCGGGTCTATTTCGAGAAGCCGCGCACCACCGTCGGCTGGAAGGGCCTGATCAACGATCCTGACCTGGACGGCAGCTTCGACATCAACAAGGGCCTGCGGCTGGCGCGCAACGTGCTGTCCGCGGTAAACAATCTCGGCCTGCCCGCCGGCGCAGAATTTCTGGACATGACGACGCCGCAATACATTGCGGACCTCGTGTCCTGGGCCGCGATCGGCGCGCGCACGACCGAGAGCCAGATCCATCGCGAGCTGGCCTCGGGGCTGTCCTGCCCGGTCGGGTTCAAGAACGGCACCGACGGCAATGTGCGCATCGCGGCGGACGCGGTGAAGTCGGCCTCACATCCGCATCATTTCATGGCGGTGACCAAGCTCGGCCGTTCGGCGATCGCTTCGACCGCGGGCAACGAGGATTGCCACATCATCCTGCGCGGCGGCAGCCAGCCGAACTACGATGCGGCAAGCGTCGCGGCGGCCTGCGACGATCTGGCCAAATCCGGCGTCGCGCCGCTGGTGATGGTGGATGCAAGCCACGCCAATTCGAGCAAGAAGCCGGAAAACCAGCCGCTGGTCATGGCCGACATCGCCGGCCAGATCTCAGGTGGCGAGAACCGTATCATGGGCGTGATGATCGAGAGCAATCTCGTTGCCGGCCGCCAGGACGTGGTGCCGGGCAAACCGCTGACCTACGGCCAGAGCATCACGGACGGATGCATCGACTGGGCGACCACGGCAACCGCGCTCGAGCAACTCGCTGACGCGGTCGAGATCCGGCGCAACACGAAGCGCGCGGGGCTGCACGAACGCTCGGCGTAAGGCCAAAGCCAACGCGGGCGGGGCGAGCTGTCGCGCCCTGCCCGCCGCTAGCCACAAGCTAACAGCCGCGGCAGATGCTCTTGATCTTCTTGTCGAGCGCCGCGTCTTCCTTGTTCACGGGATTATTCGGATCGCTCAGATTCTTCTCGTTCGGCACATCGCCGGCGCGCGGCTGGCGATGACCGATGGGTGCCTGCGGCACTGATCCCGACGTGGCGCCGCCGGATGTCGACCCCTTGGAGCCGCTGGGCTGTGCAACCGCCGCTCCGCCAAGCAAGACCACGAGCGCTGCCACCACCATGATCTTCTTCATGTCCGTTCCTCCATTCTCAAACCCACGTTCTCTGCATCGCCGCTCACGTCTCGGGCGGATAGAGATGAACGTCGCCGCAATAATCCACGATACGATAGCGCGTTTCCGTCTCCGCTTCACGCGCGTCGGCTGCGGTATTTTGCACCGCCAACACATAATTCGGCCCCACCGGCGATTTGCCGGCGCCGCCGGGAATGTCGATGACATAGTCGGGCTGACACAGTCCTGACACCCGTCCGCGCAACTGCCGCATCAAATCCTGCCCCTGGGCCAGCGTCGTTCGCAAATGCACGGTGCCTGGCGCGAGATCGCCGTGATGCAGATAGTAGGGCTTGATCCGGCATTCGACGAAAGCTCGCATCAAATCCGACAAAGCGGCAATGCTGTCGTTGACGCCGCGCAAAAGCACGGACTGGCTCACCATGGGAATTCCGGCATCGGCAAGCCGCGCGCAGGCCGCGCGCGCAGGCCCCGTCAACTCGCGCGCATGGTTGGCATGCACCGCGACCCAGGTGGTCGCGCCCTCGACCTTCAACGCAGCCACCATCTCGTCGCTGATCCGCGCGGGATCGGCCACCGGCACGCGGGTGTGAAGGCGGATGATCTTGACGTGATCGATTCCCGCGAGATCGGCCATGATCTCGCTCATCCGGCGCGGCGACAGCATCAAGGGATCGCCGCCGGTCAGGATCACTTCCCAGATCTCGCTGTGCGAACGGATGTAGTCGATCGCCGCGCGATAGGCGCCGTCCGAGAGCGCGTTCTCCTTGCCGGGCCCGACCATTTCGCGGCGGAAGCAAAAGCGGCAATAGACCGCGCAGACGTGGACGAGCTTGAACAGCACGCGGTCGGGATAGCGATGCACAATGCCCTGCACCGGCGAGTGCGGATGATCGCCGATCGGATCGGCGCTCTCACCTGGCTGCATCTCCAGTTCCGCGACGGTCGGAACGAATTGCCGCGCGATCGGATCGTCGGGATCGGACGTGTCGATCAGCTCGGCCAGCGCCGGCGTGATCGCCACCGCATAGCGCGCGGCGACACGCTCGAGCGCGGGCAGCGCTTCGGCAGGTGCAAGCTGTGCGGCCACAAGTTCGGCCGGCTCACGCAGGGTGCGTGCAAGGTTGGTCTTCGTCATGTCTCACTTAACGTTTCATTTGCAGGCGGTGTCCACACCACCTGATCGATCCGCGCTGCGCCGCTCGCCAGCATCACCAGTCGGTCGAAGCCGAGCGCGACGCCGCTCGCCTCCGGCATTTGGGCGACCGCGGCCAGAAAATCCTCGTCCAGCGGATAGGCCTCGCCATAGCGGCGCTGCTTCTCCGCCATCGACTCCGTGAAGCGCTTGCGCTGTTCCTCGGCGTCGGTCAGCTCTCCAAAGCCGTTGGCGAGTTCGACGCCGCAGGCATAGACCTCGAACCGCTCGGCGACCCGCGGGTCATCGGCCTTCACGCGCGCCAACGCCGCCTCTGGAGATGGGTATTCGAACAGAATGGTCAAACGCCCCTGCCCCAGATGCGGCTCGACATGCTCGACCAGGACCTTGCTGAAAATGTCGGACCAGGTGTCGTCCTCCGCCACGCGGACCTTGCCGCCGGCCGCCTGCGCGAGCGCGTCACGGTTACCCTCGCCGCCCGAAATTGTCGACAGCAGGTCGATCCCTGCGAACCGCTCGAAGGCGCCGGCGACGGTCACAAGCTCCGGCTCGGCGAAGGGGTCGGCGGCCCGGCCGCGGAACGAGAAATTCCCGATCCCGGTCGCCTGCGCCGCGCGGGCGATGACCACGACGGTGTCCGCCATGATGGCGTCATAGGGGGCGCGAGCCCGATACCATTCCAGCATGGTGAATTCGGGCAGATGCAGGTCGCCGCGCTCGCGATCACGGAACACCCGTGCGAATTCGAAAATCCGCTCCTCGCCCGCCGCCAGCAGCTTCTTGCAGGCGAATTCCGGCGAGGTCCGCAAGTACCGGCTGGCACGGCTGCCATCGGGCCGCATGATCTCGGTCCGGGGGGCGTGCAGATGGGTTTCGTTGCCCGGGGAGACCTGGAGGACCGAGGTTTCGACCTCAAGGAACCCCTGCTCGGCGAAAAAGCCCCTGAGAGACCCGGTAATGGCCCCCCTGGCCTGGAGGAACGGCCGCCGGTCGAGGTGCCGCGAGGGCGACCAGAACGGCGAAATCGGCTTGTCCCCAACCATCAACCGGCCGCCCCGCAGGCCAGCAAAATGCTGGCATTCAACGACAAAATGCGTATGTTGCGGCCCGAAACGGGTGCCGCGGTCTGATTTGAGGCCCCAGGTCCCCCATCAATTTGACCACGTCCTGGCCGGAGCCGGGCCAAGCAAGCAGGAAATATAGCTTTGAGAGTCATCGCCAGTTCTATTCGCAAGGGCAACGTGATCGAGCAAGACGGCAAGCTTTATGTCGTTGTGACCGCCGAGAACATCCATCCCGGCAAGGGCACTCCGGTCAGCCAGATCGAAATGCGCCGAATCTCGGACGGGGTAAAGATCTCCGAGCGCTACAAGACCACCGACCAGGTCGAGAAGGCCACGATCGAAGAGCGCAACTTCACCTTCCTCTATGAAGATGGCGACGGCTTCCATTTCATGAACCCGGAAACCTATGACCAGGTCCAGGTGTCCAAGGACGTCATCGGCGATGCGGCCGCTTATCTCCAGGAGAGTATGACGGTCAAGCTGTCGACGCATGACGTCAACGTGGTGTCGATCGCGTTGCCGCAGCGCGTGACGCTGGAAGTGGTCGAGACCGAGCCCGTGACCAAGGGCCAGACCGCCTCCTCCTCCTATAAGCCCGCGGTGCTCTCCAACGGCCTGCGCACCACTGTGCCGCCGCACATCGCCGTCGGCACCCGTATCGTGGTGATGACCGAAGACGGCTCCTACTCCGAGCGCGCCAAGGACTAAGCGAGGAATCAGAGCAGGTGCCGCCGGGGGCCGAGGCAGTGGTTGGGAAAAGTTTCCGCTTCGTCTCGCTGCTTCTGGCGGCGCTTTCGCTCCTCACGGCCACTCCGCTCGCTGCGGACGAAATCCGCAGCCCTTCGCTCACGGCGCTGCGCGTCGATTGGCGCGCAGCGCTCGACCAGCTCCGCACCGAGGTCAACAGCCGTCCCCCGATCGCGGGCGACTTCATCTTCGCACCCCGCCGTTCGGTGCCACGCTACGATCCGCGCGCGATGCCTGCGCTGGTGCAGCTCAACGCGGTCTCATCGCAATTCTTCACCGGTATCGCCCGCAGCTCCGTGCCCGTGCTGCTGCCGTTCGATGCTGCCGCCTATCTCGAGGCGCAGCGCAATCGCGCGCCGGGGACACTCGTGCTCTCGCACTATCAGGCCGATTTCAATCCCGTCGACATGTTTGATGCCGGCCCCTCAGGTTACAGTGCCAGCTTCTCGCTCGAACCCGGTGCCGGCGACGGCCTGCCGAGCCGCGTCTACACAAGGCCGGTCGAGGTGCAGATCACGGGCTCGGCACTCGTTTACGACGTCGCCGATCCCGCCGGCGGCAAGGGCGAGCAGGTCAAGCCGCTTGCGGCAACCTATCCGGACCTGCGCAGGTTCATCCGGGAAGGCTATGTGCGCTACGCCTTCACCCGCTTCGGCGTTGCCTATGTCGTCTCCATCCAGTGCCTGGACAGCATCGCAAAGCCGCGGAGGCTCGCCTGCAAGGAAGCCTATCCGGTTGCCGAGCGCTTCCTGAAAGGGCTCCGCATCGCCGGCGGCCAGCGCATGCGGCCGCTCACGGACATGGCCTCCAGCGTCATCGATCGTCCTTCAGCGCGGTCGCCGGATTTCACCTACCGACCGAGCGGCGACATCATCCCGAACACCGGCTATCGCAACAAGGCCGGCCATCCGGATGTGATGGCCTATGCGCAGATCCGTTTTCCGCTCGAAAAGGCGCCCGCCTTCGTGCGTTCGCAATCCTACGGCAAGCGCGACAAGAGCGACGGCCCGACGGCCTATCCCTGGCGCGACAATTTCTGCGAGTCCCGCAGTTTCGAGGTCTGGCAGTGCGGCGGCGGTTATGGCCACCAGGGCGAGGACATCCGTGCCGCCGAATGCCCACCGCCCGGCGAAGGCCACGAACCCTGCGATCGCAAGCAGCGCGGCGTCGTCGCGGTGCGCGACGCCATCGTGATCCGCGGCGCCAAGGATCAGGCCGCGACGCTCGAGGTCAACAGCCGCACCGAGCATATTCGCTTCCGCTATATGCACATGAACCCGCAGGCGCTGACCGCCGACGGCATGCTCAACGGTCGCATCGTCACCGAAGGCGAGAAGATCGGTGTGGTCTCCAACTATCTCGACCATCCCGCCGGCACATCGATGCATCTGCATTTCGACGTGCAGGTATTTACCCGCGACGGCTGGATCTGGGTCAGTCCTTACGTCACGCTGGTCTCGGCTTATGAACGCCTGATCCACGCCCGCGGCCGCGAAGTCGGCCCGGAGATCGCCGGCACGCCACAGCCGGTGGCGCATGCGTTGCCGGAGGACGTGATCAAGCCGGACCTGCGCGAGGGATCGAGCGGCGAGGAGAATTGAGGGGCAGGCTGCTCATGCGGCCGCTACAGACTACTCCAACAGCGTCGTCAGTTGCGCGCCCTCGTCCGCCACGAACACCGCGATCAATTCCGCCGGCTCGGTCGTGCTGGCATTGGCCGAGACCAGATGCGTCGATCCCGGCGGCTCGAAGAAGGACTGGCCGACACCAAATGTCTCGACAGGACCGCCACCAAGCTGGGAGCGGATTTCACCCTTGGTGATGTAGGCGGTCACCGAACCCGCGTGACGATGCGGCCGCGAGAATCCGCCGGGACCGTAGAACACACGCACGATGGTGACGCGCTTGCCCGGGACGTTCGGCAGCGCGTAGGAGCCGATCGGCTCGACCTTGTCGAGCGGCGAGCTCTCCGCCGCGGTCGCGCAGAGCGGCGCCAACGCGCCGGATACGGCGTCCATCGTCACCGGCAACGCCTTGCCGATCGCAAGCGCGCAGGCGAGCCCGCCGACGACGGCCAGCGCCATCGAGCGCGATGGCACCGGACGCTGCGCATGGGTCAAACTCATTGCAGTCATGATAACCTCCCCTTGTTTTCTCGTTGTTGCACTCAAGATGCCGCGGCGCTCGCTGCGACCGGCCGCTTCGCCGGCGTCCAGCGATACGCGGCGCCAAAGCGGTTCCAGACGTTGATCGAGGCGACCGCCGAGGTCAGGTACATCAGCTCGGTCTCGGAGAATTCGCGGGAAGTCTCCGCATAGACCTCTTCGCTGACGCCATCGGGCAGGCAGGTCAGCGCCTCTGCCCAGGCCAGCGCGGCGCGCTCGCGCGCGGAAAAGACCGGCGCCTCGCGCCAGACCGCGACCAGATTGAGCTTGTCCACGGGCACGCCGATCCGCTCCGACAACAGGACGTGGTGCTGCACGCAGAAGGCGCAGCTGTTGATCTGCGAGGCGCGCAGCTTGACCAGCTCGAGCAGCTGCTTGTCGAGGCCCGCCTTGGCCGCCACCTGGCCGAGCGCCAGCACCAGCTCATACGCATCGGGCGCGATCTTCTTGAAATCCTCGTACTCGCTGCGGGCGTGTGACACTGCCGTTCACCTCGTGTATTGTAAGACTGCTTACATCTTATAAGAGCTCTTATATGTCACGCAAGACCGCTGCCACCACGAAATCGAAGGCTTCGCGGAAGCCGACCGCGCCTGCCGAAATCGTTGCCGTTCGCGTGCCCGCGCCCGGAGAAGGCAAGCGCGGCGAGCAAGGTTATCTCGGCTATCTGCTGCGACAGGCCCATGCCGCGGTCCGCCTGACGATGGAACGGACGCTCGCCGACCTCGGCGTGACGTCGCCGCAATTTGCCGTGCTGACCATGCTGAACGCCTATCCGGGCCTCTCGGGCGCCGACGTCGCCCGGCTCACCTTCCTGACCCCGCAGACGGTCGGCGTGATCATTCGCAACCTCGATCGCGACGGTGCGATCGTGATGACGCCTCATCCGGTCCACGGCCGGATCCAGCAATGGACGCTGACGCAGCGGGGAACGACGCTGTTGAAGGCTTGCAGGGAGCGCGTGATCGCGCTGGAGAAGCGCCTTGCCGCAAGTCTGGACGCCAAGGCAGAGACCGCGATCCGGCGCTGGCTCGCCGGCATCGCCGCCGATTTGCAGGAGGACTAACCGGCTCTAGTCGCCGCCGCCCCCGTCACCACCGCAGCCGCCGTCGCCTCCATCGGCATCCGAGAAATCGCTGACGGCGCCGTCGCCCTGAATGCCGCGGCCAAAGTTCTCGGCGATGATCATCAGGATCACGACAAACAGCCCGGCGCCGAACGGCCAGGGATTGCTACCGATGATGTCGAACAGCTCCCGCATGCGCGCATTCTGGGCAGACGGAAGCAAACCGACCGTAAAGCGACAGGCTTGAAATTGGGGATATCCGGCAGCCGCAAGGACGCTCAGCCGCCCTTCAACGCTTTCTTAACCTCGCCGTCGGGCCAGGCATCGCCCGCCGCGCTCACGCGCACACGGCTCTGATCGGCGGTATTCACCAGCACATGCGAACTCGTCCGATCCCCGCTCGGCTCGAGACGCAAATCGGTTTCGGGCTTCCAGCTCAATGTGGTCGCGAGATCGCCGGGATAGATCCGCCATTGCGATCCGTCGTCGAGCTCGACGACATGGCTTTCCGCATGTGCCCGTATCTTCATTCCACCCCGAATTCTCGATGAGCAGACTGCGTGTAGAAGGCGAGCCCCGGCGCTCGGCCGGGGCCCTGCTCCGTCAGTCGTTGTCGTGATGAATCACGGTCTTGCTGCGATTGCCGAATTCATCTTCCTTCTTGATCACCGTGGTGCGGTTGGCAGGCTCGCGCTCCCTGATGACCGTGGTGCGGTCGCGATCGCGGTCCCGCTCACGATATTCGTGGGACTGTCCGACCGTCACGCCGGCACCGACCGGGCCGACGTGAACGCCGACTTCGTCGGCGAATGCAGGGGCGGCGATGGCCGTGACCATGGCGGCGGCAAACAGATATCTCTTCATCTTCGTCCTCCAATGTATGCGGAGGGAATGCGGGACTGCGACACTTTGTTCCGGCGGAACGCGGGGCGATGGCCTGTTCCCGGTGTTCCAGGAACCGGCCCACAGCAGCCGTGATTCCCGCTAGAATGGGTCCATGAAACAAGCTGATTCCTCGGCCAATCACAGCCGCCGCGCCCTGCTTCGATCCACGCTCGGCGCAGCCGCACTCATCACATTCCCCACGCAGCTTCTCGCCGCGCCTCCGGGCTTCGACGAATGGCGCGAGGGGTTTCGTGCACGCGCCATGGCGAAGGGCATTTCGGCTGCGACCTGGCAGCGCGCGATGGCGCGGGTCGAGCCCGACATGAGCGTGTTCAAGCAGATGCGCAACCAGCCCGAATTCCACGAGCAGGTCTGGCAATACATCAACCGTCGCGTCTCGGACTGGCGCATCATCAACGGCAAGATCGCGCTGAAAAACAACGAGGCGCTGCTCGCGCGCATCGAGCGTGATTTCGGCGTCGAGCGCGGTACGCTGCTGGCGCTGTGGGGCGTGGAGTCCGCCTATGGCGATCCGCTGGTGCAACAAAACCACATGACGCCGGTATTCCCCTCGCTCGCCGCGCTCGCCTGGAACGAGCCGCGCCGCAAAGCCTATTGGGAGACCGAGCTGATCAACGCGCTGCGCATCGTCGACAAGGGCTGGAGCACGCCGGAGCAGATGCAGGGATCCTGGGCCGGCGCGATGGGGCACTCGCAATGGATGCCGGAGGTCTGGCTCAATGTCGGCATCGACTATGACGGCGACGGCAAGGTCTCGCCGTTCGGCAAGCCCGACGACGCGCTGGGCTCAACGGCAAAGTACCTTGTCAATCGCGGCAAGTGGCGCCGTGGCGAGCACTGGGGCTACGAGGTACGCGCGTCCGGCGATATGAGCGGCAACCGGACCTACGCGGCGTGGGCATCGGCCGGCGTCACCCGCGCCGACGGCCAGCCGTTTCCGCAACCGAATGCATCCGCGCAGATGTGGACGCCGGTTGCGGGCGGGCCGACATTCCTGCTGGGACCGAATTTCTATTCGGTGAAGAGCTACAATCCCTCGATGAACTATGCGCTCGCAATCTGCCATCTCGGCGACCGCTGCCTCGGCGCGCCGCCCTTCATCCAGCCCTTCCCCGGCTCAGAGCGCGCGCTGACGCTCGCAGAGGTGCAGGAGATGCAGACGCGCCTGACCAAGGCCGGGTTCGACACCGGCGGCACCGACGGCCGCGTCGGCAACGACACCATGAAGGCGATCAAGGATTTTCAGCAGCGCGCGGGGATCACGCCCGCCGATGGCTATGGCGGGCTGAAGGTGCTCGCCAAGCTGCGGCAGGGGTCGTAAGCCGTCTCAGTGCCGGTACTGCGGCTCTTCCGCATCCAGCTGGCGCCGGATCGCGGCGAGATGCAATCGCGCGGATTCGAAATCGCCTTCGCGCATCTGCCTGTAGGTTTCCTCCGCGATCGCGGGATCGACCGGCAGCACCTTTCGTCCCGTCGACATCGCCAACACCTGCACCTCGGCGGCGCGCTCGAGATAGTAGAGATCGTCCCAGGCCTCCGCGATGGTCGGCGCCAGGACCATCACGCCATGATGCTTCATGAAGACGATGTCGGCATCGCCGACGGCGGATGCGATCCGCGCGCCTTCGCGGTTGTCGAGTGCGAGGCCGTTGTAATCGCGGTCCACTGCGGTGCGGCCGTAGAATTTCAGCGCGGTCTGGCCGGCCCAGATCAGGGGATCACCCTCGGTCATCGACAAAGCCGTGGCGTAGGGCATGTGGGTGTGGAAGGCGACCTTCGCGCGCGGCAGCAGCCTGTGCATCTCGGCGTGGATGTAGAACGCGGTTGCCTCGGGCGCGCCCTCGCCGTCGAGGACGTTGCCGTGGAAATCGCAGATCAGGAGCTTTGACGCCGTCAGCTCGCGGAAGGCGTAGCCATATGGATTGACCAGGAAGAGATCGTCATGGCCAGGCACCACGGCCGAGAAATGGTTGCAGATGCCCTCCTCAAAACCATTGCGCGCGGCCATGCGGAAGCAGGCCGCAAGATCCTCGCGCGCGGTGCGGATCGCGTCGGTGGCGAGATCAGGCCGGTTCGAGCGGAACGGCGCAGGTGCGGATGAGGAAGATTGAAGGCTGTGCGCCATGGCGAAGGAAACCTCTATCGGTCGGAAGAGGCCCGCGTTGTACAGCGCCAACGCCTCTGCGTCAGCCCCCGCGGGCGCCACCCTGCCCTTCGCGTCTTGCGCGGCGGCCTATTGCCGCCGCGGCACGCCGCCGGCATTCATTCCGCCGTCGATGACGAGCTCGCTGCCGGTGACGTAGCGCGAGGCATCGGAAGCCAGATACAGCACGCCGGAGGCGATCTCCCCAGCCTGCCCGGCGCGACCGAGCGGCGTTGCGACCTTGGCTCGCTCCTCGGGGTCGATCGGGGCGTTCTGGCCGGCCCCCGTCGCACCCGTCGGGATCTTGCCCCAGATCGGGGTGTCGATGATGCCGGGGTGCACGGAGTTGACACGAATGCCGTCGCCGGCCGCCGCACACTCCATCGCGATCGATTTGGCAAACAGCCGCACACCGCCTTTGGTCAGCGAATAGGCCGACAGGCCCGGCGCACCGCGCAAGCCCGCGAGCGAGGACATCATGACGATGGAGCCGCCGCCGGTCTTGCGCATCAGCGGCAGGCAATGCTTCACGGACAGAAACACGCCGTCGAGGTTGATCGCGTTCTGCTTGTGCCAGTCAGCGAGCGTCATATCGACGATCGAGGGTACCGCAATGCCGATGCCGGCATTGGAGACCATGATGTCGAGCCGGCCATAGCGCTTGGCGATCTCGGCGACGATCTCGATCCAGGGCTCCTCGCTGGTGACGTCCTGCTCCAGGAAGATCGCCTTGCCGCCGGCTTTGGTCACGCGCTTGGCGAGCTCGGGGCCGCGCAGCTCGTCGATATCGGTGACGACGACAGTGGCGCCTTCGCGGGCGAACAGCTCGACGATCGCCTCGCCAATACCCGACGCACCGCCCGTCACCAGCGCGACCTTGCCCTCAACCTGCCCTGCCATGTTCACTCCCATTTTTTGTTGTTTGAGCGGCTCATTTTTGACGCATGATCTCCGCGCAAACGCGTACCGCGTTTGTCGCGAGGGATCTTGCGTTATCTAATCACGGATGGCCCCTGGTCCGGTAGCGCGACGTCGACGACGCGGAATTGCACGCGCTCGGCGCCCTGGTACCGGTCGACCGACAACGATCCCGCGACATGCAATTGCTGACCGCGATTGGCGAGAAGTGCATTGCCGAGCTTCTGGCCGACCGAACGGAACGCAATGCCGTTGACGATCGAGCCGTCGCCAGACTTGAAGCGTAGCCTCAAATGCGCCTGTCCGACCTCATCGGCATAGACGAGCTGATGCGATGGCAGCGCCAGCACGACCTCCGGATTGCCGCTGCCGAAGGGACCGGCGCGGTTGAGCGTGGTCGCAAGCTCCGTCGTCACGGCGCGCGCGGACACCGCGCCGTCGACATAGAGCTCGTTGACATGGCGCGCCTCGGCGACGTCCTGCGCCAGCGCGTTTTCGAGATAGGCGCGGAATTCGGCGAGCTTCTCCTTCCGCAACGTCACGCCCGCGGCCATCGCGTGGCCGCCGCCCTTCAGCAAGATGCCGTCGGTCACCGCCTGCCGCACCGCCTTGCCGAGATCGACGCCGGCGATGGAGCGGCCCGAGCCGGTGCCGATGCCGCCGGGCTCCAGCGCAATCGCAAAGGCCGGCCGTGAAAACTTCTCCTTCAGGCGGGACGCGACGAGGCCGACCACGCCGGGATGCCAGCCTTCGGAGGCCGTGACGATGACGCCAATCTTGTCCTCGAGCCCGATCGAGGCCAGCGCCTCGGCTTCGGCCTGCGCTTCGGCCGCCTGCTCGATGACGCGGCGCTCGCTGTTGAGGCGATCGAGCTCGGCCGCAATCCGCGCCGCCTCGACGCTGTCGCCTTCGAGCAAGAGCCGCACGCCGAGATCGGCGCGGCCGATCCGGCCGCCGGCATTGACGCGCGGCCCCAGCATGAAGCCGAGATGCCAGGCCTCCGGCGGGCCGTTGAGCCGCGCCACGTCCATCAGCGCGGTGTGGCCGACATGGTCGCGCCGCCGCATCGCGATCAGGCCTTTGGCGACGAAAGCACGATTGAGCCCGATCAGCGGCGCGACATCCGCAACCGTACCGAGCGCGACGTGGTGCAGCATGCCGAGCAGATCGGGCTCGGGCATCTCGCTCGTCCAGAAGCCGCGCTGGCGCAGCTCGCGGTTGACGGCGACAAGCGTCACCAGCACGAGACCGACGGCGGCGAGATGGCCGAGGCCCGAGAGATCGTCGAGCCGGTTCGGATTGACCAGCGCATCGACCTCCGGCAGCTCCGTGCCGGCCTGGTGATGATCGATCACGACCACGGACATGCCGAGGCGCTTGGCTTCAGCGAGCGGCTCGATGCTGGTGGTGCCGCAATCGACGGTGACGAGCAGCGTGGCGCCCTTCGCGGCCAACGCGCGGATCGCTTCGGTGTTCGGGCCGTAGCCTTCAAAGATGCGGTCGGGAATATGGATCAGCGGATCGAGCCCGCAATGGCGCAGATGCCAGGCGAGCAGCGCCGCCGAGGTGGCGCCATCGACATCGTAGTCGCCGAAGATCGCAACCTTCTCGCCGCGCACCGCCGCATCCGCGATCCGCTTCGCGGCGGCCTCCATCTCGGTCACAGTGTATGGGTCCGGCAACAGCTTGCGGATGGTCGGATCCAGGAAGTCGCTGACGCCATCGATGTCGATGCCGCGGCCCGCCAGCACCCGCGCCAGCAGCTCCGGCAGCTGATGCCGCTGCACGATGGCGAGCGCCTTGGCCGCCCCGCGCGCATCCAGCCGGTCGAGCCAGAGCTTGTCGGTGAGCGAGCGCGCGACGCCCAGAAACGCCTGGGGCACTTCGACGGGCAAGGCGGTTGCGGGCGGCGTCATGAGTCGAGACTGGCTTGAGGAACCCGGGAATCGGACCGGGCGTTGCGGCGATCGGCCGACAATGACGATTGACCTGGAATCCCCCGGGATTTGCAATGTCCGCGCCGCACAAAGCGGTGGATTGCCGCTTTGCTGCGCGGACTGACTATCATTTGGGCATTCCGTGGAACAGCAAATTAAGCGGGCGTTAGGCGGAATCTTCGAAAAAGACTCGTATTCGATCTGTAATTAGTTGTTCCGGGTTCGTTGCAGATCAGGCCTCATTGCCAAGGGAAGCTCCCCGATGTCTGCTGCGCTGGGTCTGAAAGCCAAGCCGATCGCCACCGAACCCGCTGATGACGATTCCGATATCTCCGCACTGATCAATCGCCTGACCGCCGAGGTCAACCAGATCGCAGTCGACAAGACCAAGGCGATTCAGCAGATCACCAACCAGATGAAGATGCTGGCGCTGAACGCGCTGATCGAGAGCTCGCGCGCCGGCGCGCAGGGCGCCGGCTTCGCGGTGGTGGCGCAGGAGGTGCGCGGCGTCGGCCAGCAGGTCGAAACCATCGCGCGCGAGCTCGAAACCCAGCTGACGAAGCGCACCGGCGATCTCGTCGCCTCGATCGACCGCATGAGCCAGCGCTCGCGCGGCGAGCGCATGGTCGACCTGTCGCTCAACGCCATCGAGCTGATCGATCGCAACCTCTATGAACGCACCTGCGACGTGCGCTGGTGGGCGACCGATTCCGCCGTGGTCGATTGCGCGGCCTCGCCGAACGCCGCAGCCGTCTCCCATGCCTCGCAGCGCCTCGGCGTGATCCTCGGCGCCTACACCGTCTATCTCGACCTCTGGCTCTGCGACCTCGACGGCAATGTCATCGCCAACGGCCGCGCCGACCGTTTTCGCGTCGTCGGCCAGAACGTCGCCCACACCAAGTGGTTTCGCGAGGCGCGAACCTTGCGCTCCGGCGACGACTACGTTGCCGGTGACGTCGAGAACCAGCCGCTGCTCGGCAATGCCCAGGTCGCGACCTATTGCGCCAGCGTCCGCGCCGGCGGCCAGGCCAACGGCGCGCCGATCGGCGTGCTCGCCATCCATTTTGACTGGGAGGCGCAGGCCCGCGCCATCGTGCAGGGCGTGCGCGTCGGCGACAGCGACAAGGCGCGCGTGCTGCTGGTCGACTCCAATCTGCGTGTGATCGCAGCTTCCGACGGCCAGGGTATTTTGAGCGAGCGCATCTCGATCTCGCTGAACGGCCAGCGCTCCGGATTCTATCACGACCGCACGGGCGCGCTGGTCGCGTTCCATGCGACCCCGGGCTACGAGACCTATCGCGGCCTCGGCTGGTACGGCGTGATCGTCTGCGGGGCGTGACGACATCATCGCGTGATCTGTGAGCGCGGCAGCGTGACCGTCGAACGATGGTCGCGCCGCGATGCGGAGTGACTTGCAGCCTATCCGAGATAGCCAGACACTCCGTCCCACAACAGCTTCAACGCCGTCACGGCCAGCAAGCCATGGCACGCCCGGTAGATCTGCCGCTGGTCCAGCTTTCCGTGCAGCCGCCAGCCGAGCCAGACGCCGCTGGGAATGGCAAAGAGGCACGCCGCCATCACGATCCAGACGTTGCCCGCCGGCCGCACCAGCAACAGCCAAGGCACCGCCTTGATCGCGTTGCCGACGGTGAAGAACAGGCTCGTCGTTCCCGCGTAGACCTCCTTGCTGAGGCCAAGCGGCAGGAGGTACATCGCCAACGGCGGTCCGCCGGAATGCGCGACCATGGTCGTGACACCCGAGGCAAGACCGGCAGCAACCGCCTTCGGCGAGGAGCGCGGACGAATGACCACCTTCGGATCACTCACGAGCCATATGCCAACGAAGCTCAATGTCACGACCGCCATCACGATCGCGACGGCGCGATGGTCCAATACACGGAACAAGAGATAGCCGAGGGCAATGCCGATCACGAGCCCGGGCAACAGCAGCACAAGGTCCGGCTTCGACCATGTCGAGGGCTTCCAGTAGCGCAGCGCGAACAGGTCCATGGCGATGAAGAGCGGCGCGAGCAGGCCGCCCGCCGTGACCGGATCCATCACGCACGACAGCAACGGAATGCCGACGATGGAGAAGCCGCCGCCGAATGCGCCCTTCATGAAGCAGATCAGGAAGACGCCGGAAAAGGCGATGATCACCGTGGCGACAGTCAAATCCATCTGCGCATCTCCATGACGGGCACGCTCGCGCCTCGGCGCGCGTCACGCCGAAACGTCGCGGGAGAGACTCGGCTCAGGTCGCCGTGACGTCGTCATCGGTTGCTGTTGGGCCGGCGTCGGTCGACGTCGCTTGCGAGGTTCGAGGCGGCTCGGCCTTCGGCTGGAAAAAGAGACCGGGCAGCACTGAAGGCAGGCCAAAGGTCATTCCGAGGAATGCCAGAAACACATCAAGATAACTCACGCTCATTCTGTTGCTCCGCTTTGTCGGGCGCGACCACCTCTCGGTGCATTTGAGGGTCGATGCGGCGCAATATGAACCGGTACATTTCTCAGTACAATAAGAACATTGATCTCGGTGCAATTTTGCCGCGGCCGCACGAGCAGAGCAGATGCAGCAAACTTTCTTGCGTCGGACTTCGATCCGACCACGGCGGGCGCGGCGCCCACTCCGTCGCAATGAGTCTTCTGAGCATTTTCCGGCAAGGCAGGCCGGTTACAGGCAAGAGCCCGCCGCATTGCTCGGCTAAGCTGCGCTTCGCATCACGTTGGGCGGACGTGACATGATCGGCCCACGGATTGAGATCACTCACGCTCGTCACATGCCGAGGAGACATGCCATGAAGATCGTCGTGATCGGCGGGACCGGATTGATCGGATCCAAGCTCGTGACGAAGTTGAAGCAACACGGCCACGAGGCCGTTGCGGCCTCGCCGAAATCAGGCGTGAACGCCGTGACCGGGGAAGGCCTCGCAGCAGCGCTGGCTAGCGCGGATGTCGTCGTCGACGTTGCCAACGCACCGTCCTGGGAGCCCGCCGCCGTGCTCGATTTCTTCCAGCGCTCGAGCACAAACCTCGTCGCGGCAGAGGCGGTCGCGGGCGTGAAGCATCACGTGGCGCTGTCGGTCGTGGGGACCGAACGGTCGCCCGACAATTCCTATTTTCGGGCCAAGCTCGCCCAGGAGACCATCATCAAATCCTCGTCGGTCCCCTACTCCATCGTTCGTGCCACCCAGTTCTTCGAATTCCTCGGCGCCATTGCCGAAACGGCTGTGGTCGATGGAAAGATCGTCGTCCCGTCCGCACTGTTTCAGCCGATCGCCGCCGAAGACGTAGCTGATCGCCTCGCGGAGGTCGCCATGGGCCGGCCGCTCAACGGCACCATCGATATCGCAGGACCCGAGAAGGCCCCCTTCAATGAATTCATTGCGCGGCGCCTCAAGGCGTCCGGCGACACCCGACCGGTGGTGGGGGACCCGAAGGCACCGTACTACGGCGCCCCCATTGACGACACATCACTGAACCCGCTCGGCGAGGCGCGGCTTGGAAAAACGCCGCTCGCAACGTGGCTCGCAAGACTCTGACGGACCGCAAGAGCTTCAATCACGACAACCACTGCAATGAAGGAAATCCCATGCGCAGATTGCTGATCGCAACGGCGGTTTATGCCGCATCAATCCTGACGGCTTATGCGGCCGAACCGGCACCTCTGGCCAAAGTGACGGTCGTGTTCGACCAGGCGCTGCCGAACGTCCCGGGCAAGAGCATGAAGGGCGTGCTGGTCGAGTATGGTCCCGGAGGCTCCTCGCCGGCCCACATGCATCCGCGCTCCGCATTCATCTATGCGACCATCCTGGAAGGAGCGATCCGCAGTCAGGTCAATGACGAGCCCGCCAAGGTCTATCGCAAAGGAGAGAATTTCTTCGAAAAGCCCGGCGACCGTCACGCCATAAGCGCGAATGCCAGCGATACCGAACCTGCGAAGCTGCTGGCCGTCTTCGTCGTGGATTCGGCAGACAAGGAGCTGGTCACGCCGATCACGAAGTAGCGCCGCCTCGTCACGCAGCGCGGCGCGCGGCCATCTCCGCGGCGAGCAGCAACGCGGCGCGGCTGGCGCCGATCGACGCGATGCCTTGCCCTGCGATGTCGTAGGCGGTGCCGTGCGCGGGCGTGCGCCGATGACACCGCAGCGCTGGGCCTTCGCCGTGAAGGAGCACGAGGCGATCCTGAACGCGCTGCAGCAGCGTGATGGCGCCGGCCTCTCCCACATCCTGCGTGCGCATCTGCGCCACAAGCGCGAAGAGGTCTTGCAGGCGGGCTTTGCCGAAACGGAAGGAAGCGACCTCGCGCTGCGGATCGCGTGAGGCGGGCTCGCCCGGCGAGCATTCGTTCATTCCGCGTCTGGCCTTCGCGCCGCTTCGCTGCGATAACCGCCTCGAAGATCGGTCATAAGATCAGGCGACGCCGCAATGAACAAGCCGCTGCCCTCAGATCCCGTCGCGCGTGCGACCTCCGACAGCACGGGAAGCGCGCCGCAAGGCGGCTTTGCCGATCTCGTTCCCGAACTCAGCGTTTCCAGCATTCAAGCCAGCCTGCCGTTCTGGCGCGACTTGCTCGGCTTCGAGCTCGCCTATGATCGCCCCGATGCGCGATTTGCGTATCTCGCCAGGGGGCGATTGCAAGTCATGCTCTGCGAACTGAATGGACGCTGGGAGACGGCAGAGATGCAGCGGCCATTCGGACGCGGCGTCAATTTCCAGATGGTCGTCGATCGCATTGATCCCATGCTGAGGGCTCTCGGCGATGCCAAATGGCCGCTCTACGAGCAGCCGAACGAAGCCTGGTATCGGGTCGGCGACCAGGAATTCGGCCAGCGTGAATTCCTCGTCCAGGATCCGGACGGTTACCTCGTGCGCTTCGTCGAACGCCTGGGCACGCGCACGCCATCCTGACGCAAAAAGATTCGTGCCGTCCTGCCGCACCGCGCGATCAGGAGACACAATCGCGACACAATCATTGCTTGCATTGCGATAGCGCACGAACAGTTGCGCAAAACAAAAGACAAAGGCGGAGGAAGCGCATGACAATCGATGTCTCACGTCGGTCCCTGCTCGCATTGGGGGCTGGCCTTGGCGCCAGCGCAATGCTCGGCAGCAGCGCGCTGGCGCGCGCTCCCAAACTCGGCACCCAGACCCCCTACTGGCACCGCTTCGAGCTCGGCGATGCCGAAGTCACCGTCGTGTCCGACGGACCGCTGCCGCTCGGCGACCCCTCCGGGACGTTCACCGGCGTCCCCAAGGAAGAGGTGAAGAAGATGCTGGCGGACAATTTCCTGTCGCCGGACAACGTCGTGCTCGAGCAGAACTCGCCGATCGTCAACACCGGCGACAAGCTCATTCTGTTCGATACCGGCATGGGCAGCTCCAAGATGTTCGGCGCCACCACCGGCCGGCAGCAGAAGAGCATGACCGAGGCCGGCATCAAGCCGGCCGACATCGATGCCGTGGTCTGCTCGCATGCCCATATCGACCACATCGGGGGCATCGTGGACGACGGCGGCAAGCCACTGTTTCCGAACGCGCAGATCTACATCTCCCAGACCGATTTCGACTTCTGGACCGACGAAGGCAAGCTCGGCAGCGCGGCCAAGGATTTCGTCGTTCACGCCCGCAAGAACCTGCTGCCGGTCCGCGACCGCATCGTGTTCTTCAAGGATGGCCAGGAATTCTTGCCGGGCGTACAGGCGATCGCCGCGCCCGGTCATACCGTCGGCCACACCATCTTCTTGGTCTCGTCGGCCGGCAAGTCCTTTGCCTTCCTCGGCGACCTCTCGCACCATTCCGTGCTGCTGCTGGAACGGCCGCGGATGGAATTCTCCTACGACACCGACCCGAAGCAGGCGGCCGAGTCGCGCGTCAAGCTGCTGACGATGCTGGCGGCCAACAAGACCCCGGTGATGTCCTATCACTTCGCTTGGCCGGGCTACGGCCATGTCGCCAAGGCCGGTGACGGCTTCCATTACTATCCCGAACCGATGCAGATGACGCTGTAATCATCAAGAACCGGTCCGGGCGGTGCACGCTGCCCGGACCATTGAACTGATGCACGCTCTGTGTCGTGTGGGACGTAAGCTGCATTCGGCTCACGAGCTGAACTTGCTCAATTTCGCATTCGCCCGATTATCCTTGCGACCCTCTGTCAGCTGACGTGGTCGCGCGTTAGACGTGAAGCTCCCCCGCTTCCCGCTCCGCGAGCACCTCGGCTCGCCGTTGCGCAGCCAACGGAGACCATCTCATGACCAAACCAAGCATCGTTTTCGCGCACGGCCTCTGGGCTGACGGATCGTGCTTCGGCAAGCTGATCCCGGCGCTGCAAGCCGAAGGCCACGAGGTCCTGGCGAGCCAGCACGGGCTCGATTCACTCGCAACCGACGTCGCCTGCGTGACGGCGTGCTTTGGCCGTGTTCCTGGACCCGTGGTCCTCGTCGGCCACTCCTATGGCGGCACACTGATCACGCATGCCGGAACCGATCCGCGGGTCGCCGCGCTGGTCTACATCGCGGCGCTCGCGCCCGCTGCCGACGAAACTTCGCAGAGCCAGATTGCAAAATTTCCGACGACGCAGGTGTTCGGCCACATCGACGCGCCGGCGGGCCGTGTCTGGCTCAAACCAAGCGGCCTGACGCACTTTGCCGGCGACCTGCCCGAAGCCGAGCAAAAGCTGGTCTACGCAACGCAAGGGACGCCGGTTGCGGATCTCCTGACCCAAAAGGTCGATGGCACAGCGTGGACCTCGAAGCCGAGCTGGTACATCCTCGCCAGCAAGGACCAGACGGTTCACCCCGATCTGCAACGCTTCGTCTCGAAGCGCATGAACGCCACCGTGACCGAAGTGCCTTCGTCCCACGTCCCCATGCTGTCGAAGCCAGATGTGGTGCTGGATGTGATCCGAAAGGCTGCGAATGCGGTCACAGCGAAGTAGCATCGGCTGGCATACCATACCGAACCAATGCAGATGACGTTGTCATTCTTCAGATCAGGTCAGGGCGGCGCGAGACCGCCCGGACCCTTTGTCCATCGCGAAAACGCCATGCCGATTTCTGCTTTTTCTAATATCGATTAGTCCGATTGTAAAAGCGCATATTATTCGTTTGTCAAAATCCTCCTTCTGCGTAGCCTGATCCCGCGCCATCGCCCGGCTGCCCGTAAAGGCTGCCCCCGAGAACAGCGAGGCACCGGAGGATTGGATGACGACGACGCTCGACGCATCGGGAATGCCTGCACGTTCGCTGCTGCCCTTCCTTGATCGCGAGCACACGATCGCAAGGCCGGGCTACAGCCGATGGATGGTGCCGCCCGCGGCGCTTTGCGTGCATCTGTGCATCGGGCAGGCCTACGCCTTCAGCGTCTTCAACCTGCCGATGACCAAGCTGATCGGCGTCACCCAATCGGCACCCGGCGACTGGAAGCTCACCGAGCTCGGCTGGATTTTCTCCATCGCGATGGTGTTCCTCGGACTGTCGGCCGCAGTGTTCGGACGCTGGGTCGAGGAAGGCGGCCCGCGCAAGGCGATGTTCACCGCCGGCGTCGCCTGGGCGAGCGCCTTTCTGATCTCGGCCCTCGGCGTCTATCTCCACAATCTCTGGATCATCTATCTCGGCTACGGCGTGATCGGTGGCTGCGCGCTCGGCATCGGCTACATCTCCCCGGTTTCGACGCTCATGAAGTGGTTTCCTGACCGGCCGGGCATGGCCACCGGCATGGCGATCATGGGCTTTGGCGGCGGCGCGCTGATCGCTTCCCCCCTCTCCGTATGGCTGATGAGCAAGTTTGCGACCACGAGCGACGTCGGCGTGCTCGGCGCCTTCATCACGCTCGGCTGTGTCTACTTCGTCTTCATGATGGTCGGCTCCGCCATCGTGCGCGTGCCGGCGCAGGGCTGGAAGCCGGAGGGTTATGTGCCGCCTGCGGCCGCCACCAAGCTGATGACCAGGAACGACGTGTTCGTCTACCAGGCGGTCAAGACGCCGCAGTTCTGGCTGATCTGGATCGTGCTGTTCTGCAACACCACCGCCGGCATCGGCGTGCTCGGCCAGGCCTCGGCGATGAGCCAGGAGATGTTCCCCGCCCACATCACCGCGGTGGCGGCCGCAGGTCTCGTCGGCCTGATGAGCCTGTTCAACATGGGCGGACGTTTCAGCTGGGCCTCGCTATCCGACTTCATCGGACGCAAGAGCACCTATTTCGTCTACATGGTGCTCGGAATCGCCCTCTACGTGACCGTGCCCTATGCCGGCGCGAGCGGCAATGTCGTGCTGTTCGTGCTGTGCTTCCTGATCATCGTCAGCATGTATGGCGGCGGCTTTTCCACCGTGCCGGCCTATCTGCGCGACATGTTCGGCACGGGCTATGTCGGCGCCATCCACGGCATCCTGCTGACGGCCTGGTCGATGGCCGGAATCGCCGGGCCTGTGCTGATCAACTACATCCGCGAATACAACGTCACGCATGGTGTGCCGAAGGCGCAGGCCTACAACACGACCATGTACATCATGGCCGGACTGCTCGTGGTCGGCTTCCTCGCCAATCTCTGCGTCCGTGCCGTCGACAAGCGTCATCACATGCAGGACGAGGACAATTCAGGTCTCGAGGCGGCGCGTGCTGCCTGACGTTCGGACGAACACAAGGAGGCGACCATGACCACGACATCACGGAGCGAAGCGTCATTCTCCCAATCGCTGCTGAGCTGGATCGCCTGGCGGGTATCCCGGACGATGGCGGCGATGCGGCCGGTGCATCGTGCCACCGAGATCGCGGCCGCAGCCGCGGCGAGCAACAATCCCTCGGGGGCCTGACATCATGCAGACCGCTCAGACGGCAAAGACCACCCCGCTGCAATTGGCGCTGGCCTGGAGCTTTGCGGGCATCCCCCTGCTCGCGGGCGTGATCCAGACTTTGCTCAACGCCATGAAGCTGTTTCAGTAGGCGGCGAATGCGTCCCACGAACAAGCGTGCAGCGCTTCTCGGCGGCGCGCGACGGTTGGTAACCGACGAAGGCTTCACCATCACCGTGCTGGCCGCGGTGATCGCCGCTGCGGTTCTCGCAGTCGGCTTTGACGCGACTGCGGACATCGTCGTCGCGACGCTCGCACTTGGCGCGGTGACGGCGCTCGCCGAGACCCGCCTGCACCGGCGCGGATAGATCCAATCAAACGAGCCGTCAGCGGCGCTTGCGCGCACCACGCGCCGGCGTTTCCGTCACCCGCCGGGTCTGCTCGGCGGCGAGGTCGCGCATGATCGCTATCGCGCTCTGCACGTGGTCGTCGGGCTGGTCGACCGAATAGACGACATAGGCAGGCATCGAGAATTTCGGCGCTCCCACCACCAGGTGAAGCCGCCGTGCCTTCAGCAGCGGCTCGACGATCCGGTGCGCAAAATAGCCGGAGCCGCCGTTGGCGAGGACGTGCTGCAGCCCGAGCCAGCCGATGTTGGCGGTCAGCGCAGGCCCCGCGAAATTGGGAAAGACGGCGCTGTGGCGGGCGTAGAATTCGGGCCCCCAGTCGACATAGACGTAGCCATCCTGCGGCTCCGGATCGCTCCTGGGATTGGTCGACACCAGCACAAGCTGCTCCTCGATCAGCAACTCGACCTTGAGGCCGGGGCGGCTTTGCGGGGTGTACATCACGCCGATGTCGATGCGTCCCTCGACCAGCCCCTGCATCAACTCGGGCTCAAGGGCGCTCTCGGCCCGGATGGAGATCTGAGGATTGGCCTCCTGCATGCGCGGCACCCAAAGCAGCAGGAACTCCTCCCACAGGCCGATGCGGCCGCCGACCACCAGCGCCCCGCTAAAGCCCTTGGGGAGGCCGACGTCGTGGCGGGCCTGCTCGACGGTGCGAACAAGCGTCGAGGCATGGCGCTGAAATTGCCGTCCCGCCACCGTAAGCGTCGCGCCCGCCTTGTTGCGCACGAACAGCGTGCAGCCGAGCAGCTCCTCGAGCGAGTGGATCCGCGTGCTGACGGTGGACTGGCTGACGTGAAGCCGGTCGGCGGCGGTGATGAAATTGCCGGTCGCGACCACGGTCAGAAATGTCCGCGCGAGCTCGGTATCCAAGGGCGCACCTCACACATCGACATCGTCGATATGAAAGGCGCTGTCGTGAAGGATGTCAAACTGAAGCAGTGCCGCTTAGCAGCCGAGCTTGTCGGCGACCCCGCCAAAATCCTTCGCGACGATGTCCCAATTGCCGGCCGCCTCGAAATCGACCTTCTGGAGCGGACCGTATTCCGTTGGCCGCGCCACGAACGCGGTCTTCAGCCCGTTCTTCTGGGCGGCGGCGAGATCGCCGTTGTGGGCGGCGACCATCATCACCTGCTCCGGCTTGAGGCCGAGCAGGCGCGCGGCCCCGAGATAGGTCTCGGGATCGGGCTTGTAGTGCTCGAACAGCTCGGCCGACATGATGAGGTCCCACGGCAGGCCGGCGAACTTCGCCATGTTGGTGAGCAGCGCGACGTTGCCGTTCGACAGCGGCGAGATCACGAATTTCGACTTCAGCCGGGTCAGGCCGGCGACACTGTCAGGCCAGGGATTGAGGCGGTGCCAGCCCTTGGTGATGTAGTCGAGGTCGGCCTCGGTCAAACCCTTGATCGCGAACTTCTCGACCAGCTTGTCCAGCGAGCGGCGGTGCAGGACGTCGAGGATGACATAGCCACGTTCGGGGTGCTTGCGCACGTCATCCATGGCGGCCGTGTACATGCCGCGCCAGCCGTCGACCAAAGCGGTCCAGTCGGCGGAGATGCCGCGGCCCTTACCCCACCACATGAGGTCGGTGATCAGGCTGGTGCGCCAGTCCACGACGGTGCCGAACACGTCGAAGACCAGGGCTTTGACGGAGGAGAGATCGGACATGTGCGCTTCCTCTTTTGTTGTTCTTGTCATTCCGGGGGGCGCGTCAGCACCAACCCGGAATCCAGAAGTTATGGCGCGAGATTCCGGTTTCTCCGGGCCGCGCGCTTTGCGCGGTCCCGTCGCCCCGGAATGACGAAGCGCGTCAGCCCAGGTAAAACTTCTCCAACTGCCGGTGCTCGGCCTTGATGTAACGCACGGTGCCGGTGACGGAGCGCATCACGACCGTCTCGGTCTCGATCACGCCGTCCTTGCGGAACTTGACGCCCGACAGCAGCGAGCCGGTGGTAACGCCGGTGGCGGCGAACAGGCAGTCGCCGCGCGCCATGTCCTCGATGCCGTAGATCATCTTGGGATCGTTGACGCCCATCTTGGCGGCGCGCTCGCGCTTCTCGTCGGAATCCAGGATCAGGCGGCACTGCATCTGGCCACCGATGCAGCGCAGCGCCACGGCCGCGAGCACGCCTTCCGGCGCGCCGCCGGTGCCGAGATACATGTCGACGCCGGTGTTATCAGGATCGGCGCAGTGGATCACGCCGGCCACGTCGCCGTCGGTGATGAGGCGGACGGCGGCGCCGGTCGAGCGCACGCTCTCGATGATGCTGGCATGGCGCGGGCGGTCGAGCACGAGAACGGTGATGCCTTCCGGCTGGACACCCTTGGCCTTGGCGAGGCGGCGGACGTTGTCGGCGGGCGAGGCATCAATTTCGACAACACCCTTGTCGTAGCCGGGACCGATCGCGAGCTTCTCCATGTAGACGTCAGGAGCGTGCAGCAGCGTGCCGCCGTCGGCCATCGCCATGGTGGCAATCGAGCCCGGCATGTTCTTGGCGCACAGCGTGGTGCCCTCGAGCGGGTCGACCGCGATGTCGACCTGCGGGCCGGCGTTCATGCCAACCTTCTCGCCGATGAACAGCATCGGCGCCTCGTCGCGCTCGCCCTCGCCGATCACGATGGTGCCCTCGATCGGCAGCTTGTTGAGCTCGCGCCGCATGGCGTCCACCGCGGCCTGGTCGGCCGCCTTCTCGTTGCCGTGCCCGCGCAGCCGCGCCGAAGACACCGCCGCCCGCTCCGTCACCCGCACGATCTCCAGCGTGAGGATGCGCTCGAGCAACGCGTGCGGCGGGACTGAAATATGGGTCGACATCGGCTAACTCCTTCGGAACAGTTTTGGACGGAGATCTCCGTCCGCATCAACTCGTAACACCCACAGTTCGTTCGAACCGTGTCCTATTGTTTGAGCATGACCTTTCCGGAAAACCTCTTCACACTTTTCCGGGTCATGCTCAGTTCTTCTCGATCCGGATCACCTGTGGCCGTCCGCTGATCACCTTGTCCTTCTGCACGGCCGCGAGCGCGCGTCGCACGGCGTCCTCATGCGTCGCATAGGTGATCAGGATGACGGGCACGGGCACCGCCTTGCCGTTCGCCGGCGCAGCGCCGCCATTGGGATGACGCTGCACGATCGACTCGATCGAAATCTTCTGCTCCGCGAGCCGGGTCGCGATCGCGGCCGCAGTGCCCGGGAAATCCCGCGCCAGCAGGCGGATATAGTAGCCGCCCTCGTGCCGCTCCATCGGCGCCTTCTTGGTGTCGCGCAGATGCGAGATCGGCCGGCCGAACGGATTGGCGCGGATGCCGCGCGCAACGTCGGCGATGTCGGCGACGACGGCGGATGCGGTCGCAGCACCGCCGGCACCGGGGCCGACCAGCGTGATCGGAGGAATGCCCTCGCCATCGATCGTGACCGCATTGGTGACACCCATCACCTGCGCGATCGAGGAGGATTTTGGAACCATGGTCGGGTGCACGCGCTGCTCGATGCCCTTGGCGGTACGGACGGCAACACCGAG
Organism: Tuber microsphaerosporum; assembly: GCA_003521225.1. Classification (NCBI taxonomy): domain Eukaryota; kingdom Fungi; phylum Ascomycota; class Pezizomycetes; order Pezizales; family Tuberaceae; genus Tuber; species Tuber microsphaerosporum. The sequence goes on along the minus strand of QOVD01003597.1, from coordinate 42,508 downwards.
CAGCTTGAGCCGGTAACCGAGATCGTCGGCCGCGCGCAGATCTTCCGGCGCGATGGATGAGATACCTTCGACATACACAGCGCTTTGAGCAACTTTCGTGCCGAAAGCGAGGCTGGCGAGAATGGCAAGTTTTTGCGCGGTGTCGTGGCCATCGACGTCGAAGGACGGATTGGCCTCGGCGTAGCCGAGCCGCTGCGCATCCTTGAGGCATTCGGCGAAGGACAGTCCCTCCTGCTCCATCCGCGTCAGGATGTAATTGCAGGTGCCGTTGAGGATGCCGTAGACGCGGGTGACGCCGGTTCCGGCAAGCCCTTCGCGTAACGTTTTGATGACAGGGATCGCGGCGCCGACCGCTGCCTCGAAATTCAGCGCGCCGCCGTGCTTTTCGGCGGCCTTGGCAAGCTTCAGGCCGTGCTTGGCGAGCAGCGCCTTGTTGGCGGTGACGACCGACTTGCCCGCATTCAGTGCCGCTTCGACCGCAGAGAGAGCGGGATCACCGGCGCCGCCCATCAGCTCGACGAAGCAGTCGATGCCGGGATGCGTGGCCAGTGCCATGGGGTCCCTGACCCATTCGATGCCGCGCAGATCGACGCCGCGCTTCTTCGCCTTCGAGCGCGCGGTGACGGCGACGACGCGAATGCCGCGGCCGCTGCGGCCCGCGAGCACGCGGGCCTGGGTCTCGATCAAACGGACAACTTCGGCGCCCACGGTGCCGAGCCCCGCTATGCCCACTTTCAGGGGTGCAACCATGATGCTTTAGAAAACCTGCCGAAGAGAAACTTAACGCCGATTGGCGAGCGGAACGACGTTGTGCAACGTTTCGATGCCGCTTTCAAGGAAGCGGCGCACGCCGCGCGCGGCCTGCCTGATCCGTTGCTCGTTTTCCACCATGGCGATGCGGACATATCCTTCACCGTGCTCGCCGAAGCCGACACCGGGCGAGACCGCGACGCCGGATTTCTCCACCATCAGGGTTGCGAACTGCATGCTGCCGACGCTGCGGAAGGCCTCCGGCAGCGGCACCCAGGCGAACATCGAGGCTTCCGGCGGCGGGATCTCCCAGCCGGCGCGGCCGAACGATTCCACCAGCGCGTCGCGGCGCTTGCGGTAGGTGTCGCGCATCTCCTTGATGCAATCGTCGGGGCCGTTCAGCGCGGCGGTCGCGGCGACCTGCACCGGCGTGAAGGCGCCGTAGTCGAGGTAGGATTTGACGCGGGCGAGCGCGGCGATCACGCGGTCGTTGCCGACCGCAAAGCCCATGCGCCAGCCGGCCATCGAATAGGTCTTCGACATCGAGGTGAACTCGACGGTGACGTCGATCGCGCCGGGCACCTGGAGCACCGAGGGCGGCGGGTTGTTCTCGTCGAAATAGACTTCGGCATAGGCGAGATCGGACAGGATCAGGATCTCGTGCTTCTTCGCGAACGCGACGAGGTCCTTGTAGAAGTCGAGGCTCGCGACATAGGCGGTCGGGTTCGAAGGGTAGCAGACGACGAGCGCGAGCGGCTTCGGGATCGAATGCACGATCGCCCGTTCCACCGCCTCGAAGAATTGCGGCGTCGGCTCCGAGGGCACCGAACGGATCACGCCGCCCGCCATCAGGAAGCCGAAGGCGTGAATCGGGTAGCTCGGGTTCGGGCAGAGGATGACGTCGCCGGGCGCGGTGATCGCCTGCGCCACATTGGCAAAGCCCTCCTTCGAACCGAGTGTCGCGACGACCTGGGTGTCGGGGTTGAGCTTCACGCCGAAGCGGCGGGCGTAATAAGCGGCCTGGGCCCGGCGCAACCCGGGGATGCCGCGGGAGGCCGAGTAGCGGTCGGTGCGCGGCTTGCCCAGCGTCTCCTTCAGCTTCTCCAGCACATGTGCAGGCGCCGGCAGGTCCGGATTGCCCATGCCGAGGTCGATGATGTCGGCGCCGGCATTCCGCGCGGCCGCCTTGGCCCGGTTGACCTGCTCGAACACGTAAGGCGGAAGGCGGCGGATGCGGTAAAACTCTTCCATGGCTCTCTGGGCTCCGGGCAACCGGTCAGGACAGAATCGACCGGCCATGACAGCCGCTCGGGAAAGCTCTCGCCCCCTCGCGAAAATCGCTCAAAATCAAACGCTTAGAGCAATATTCGACGGCAGGAGCTGAAGTTGTTCGCCCTGACTCTCGGCTGAACTGAGGTCTTTTAGCACGGCATGGCGGGGGCGCCAGCGATTACGCCGCGTTACTTGGCGTCTTTTGCGGCAACGGATTGGCGCTCGCGCGCGGCGGCCAGCTCGGCTTCGATCTTGGCGCGCTGGTCCGGCGGGATGATTGCCTGATCACGATCCGGTGGCAGATCGTGCACCGGAAGGTACGAGCCGGGCTCCCTGGGATGGGCCTGCGCATCAGTAGGGGTATAGTCAGCCAGCTGACTCGAGCAGCCGCCCAAGGCAAGCGCCGCCATCAGCAGCGCGCCACAGATCGGCAGCGACTTTTGCAGGTCCCTCAACGCCAACACTTGGGAAATCCCCTACTCGTCCCAACGCAAGGCTGCCGGAACTTAACCCGACAACCTGCCCAAGCTCAAACCATTGCTGCCCACAAATGGTACGAGCGAGAATACTTCCAAGGCCCACTGCGGAAGAGGTGCACGCTGATTGTGACAAAACCAAGGGGCTTTGTCGCAGTGCAGCACATGTTGGAGCTTGTTTAACGCCAAACATGCGAGCTTCGCGGTGACGAATACAGAATGAATCGTTACTGTTCTGCTCATGAGTACCGCCACGACCGACACGCCCAAACCCGAGACGAAGTTCGATGCGGAAGCCTTCGCGATGAATGTCGCGCGGGCGATGGAGAGCGGCGGCAAGGCGCTCGCCGCGTATCTGAAACCACGCGAGAGCGGCGACGTGCAGGATCGCCCGCCGGCCGAGCTTACGGAAGTGGTCAAGGCCTTCACGTCGGTCGCCCAATACTGGATGTCAGATACATCCCGCGCGTCCGATCTGCAGACCAAGCTCGCCAAGGATTATCTCGACCTCTGGGGCTCGGCGGCGCGCCGCATGGCCGGCCAGGACGCTTCACCCGCGATCGCGCCCTCGCCGCGCGACAAGCGCTTTGCCGATCCGGAATGGAAGTCGAACCAGTTCTTTGATTTCATGATGCAGCTCTATCTGCTCACGACCAAATGGGCGCAGGAGCTGGTGCACGACGCCGAGCTCGATCCGCAGACCCGCCGCAAGGCGGAGTTCTACGTCCAGCAGGTCACCAATGCGATCTCGCCGTCGAACTTCGTGCTGACCAATCCGGAAGTGCTGCGCGAGACGGTGGCGAGCAGCGGCGAGAACCTGGCGCGCGGCCTGAAGATGCTGGCCGAGGACATCGCGGCCGGCAAGGGCATGCTGAAGATCCGCCAGTCCAATCCGGACAATCTCGTCGTCGGCGTCAACATGGCGACGACGCCGGGCAAGGTGATCTACCAGAACGAGATGATGCAGCTGATCCAGTATTCGCCGACCACGGAGAACGTGCTGCGCACGCCGCTCCTGATCGTGCCGCCCTGGATCAACAAGTTCTACATCCTCGATCTCAAGCCGGAGAAATCCTACATCAAGTGGTGCGTCGACCAGGGCATCACCGTGTTCGTGATCTCATGGGTCAATCCCGACAAGCGGCTCGGCAACAAGAGCTGGGAAGACTACATGAAGGAAGGCCCGCTCACGGCGATGGACGTGATCGAGAAGGTCACCGGCGAGTTGAAGGTGCACACCGCCGGCTATTGCGTCGGCGGCACCATGCTCGCGACCACGCTGGCCTGGCTCGCCGAGAAGCGCCGCCAGCGCGTGGCGTCGGCGACGTTCTTCGCCGCGCAGGTCGACTTCACCCATGCCGGCGATCTCCTCGTGTTCGTCGACGAGGACCAGATCGCGGCCCTCGAGCAGGACATGAAGGCGGCCGGCGTGCTCGAAGGCTCGAAGATGGCGATGGCCTTCAACATGCTGCGCTCCAACGATCTGATCTGGTCCTATGTCGTCAGCAACTATCTGAAGGGCCAGCAGCCGAGCGCGTTCGACCTCTTGCACTGGAATTCGGATGCGACGCGCATGACCGCGTCGAACCATTCCTATTACCTGCGCAATTGCTACCTGGAGAACCGGCTCTCCACCGGCACCATGGTGCTCGACAACACGCTGCTCGACCTCTCCAAGGTCAAGGTGCCGGTCTACAACCTCGCCACCCGCGAGGACCACATCGCGCCGGCCGAATCGGTGCTGTACGGCTCGCAGTTCTTCGGCGGCCCGGTAAAATACGTCCTGTCCGGCTCGGGCCACATCGCCGGCGTGGTCAACCCGCCCGCCTCGAACAAGTACCAGTACTGGACCAACGACAACGTCAAGGACGTCAACGTCGCCGAGTGGATGAAGGGCGCGGTGGAGCACAAGGGCTCGTGGTGGCCGGACTGGCGCGAATGGCTGGGCGGGCTCGATCCCGAGGAAGTCCCGGCGCGCGTGGTCGGCAGCGAGGCCCTGCCCGCGATCGAGGACGCGCCCGGCAGCTATGTCAGGGTTCGCGCCTAGCGGGATTTCTTTGCGCATGGCGCAATCCTGCGCGCTTGTATAATCTCGCGTTCAACACAGCGACGACAGAGGGGACCGGGTTATGACGCGCGAATTGTTCTGGCTGACACTGACTGTGATCCTGACCGGGATCCTCTGGATTCCCTACACCATCAACCGCTGCCAGGTTCGAGGTCTCAGTGGCGCGCTGGCCAATCCCTCGCGCGCCGACAAGCCGCAGGCGGAGTGGGCGAACCGCCTGATGTTCGCGCATGACAACGCGGTCGAGAACCTCGTGCTCTTCGCGCCGCTGGTGCTGATCCTGAACGCGATCGACTATTCCTCGAAATGGACCGTGCTCGCCTGCGCGGTCTATTTCTGGTCGCGTGTCGCGCATCTGATCGTCTATGCGCTCGGAATCCCGGTGTTCCGGACTCTCGCCTTCACCGTCGGCTTCCTCGCCCAGGCCGTGCTTGCGCTGGCAATCTTCAAGGTGCTCTAGAAATCGGGTCTCTTAGGGATCAGGCCCTGCGTACGACGAGGTTCAGCATGTTGGCTGGCGTCTCGTCGAAACTCTGGATCACGTTGGTGTCCGACGACAGCGTGATCCACGAACCTGCGCTGGCGTAAGTCATCTCGAGCCACTCCCGCGAGACGTAGCTGTAGTAGCGCCCGAGGCTGTCGCGGCCATCGTCCTCACCCATCTTGTAGCTGGCGTAGAACACGCCTGATGGCTTGAGCGCACGGTGGATCTTTCCAAGGATGCCGGCGAGTTCGTCGCGTGGCACATGCAGCAGACAGGCGCTCGCCCAGACGCCGTCATAGGCCTCGTGCGCATCCAGCTGGTCGAACCGCATCGCCTCGACGGGATGACCAAGCCGGCGCGAGGCGATCTCGGCCATTTCGGGCGAGCCATCGGTCGCACGCACTGAAAAACCTTCGGCGAGCATCACTGCGGAATGATTGCCGGCACCGCAACCGAGCTCGAGGATCGCGCCTCCCGGCGGCAGCAGGGCGAGAAAGCCCCGCAACCGCGTCGATGCGGCCTTCGCCCAGCCGGCATAGGCCTCGGCGTTCTGCCGGTAGAATTGCAAGGTCGCTTCGTCCACCGCAGTACCTCGTGTCATGGAAACAGTGCGATTTGCTCCAACCCCGTCGTCTCGGGCAGCCCGAACATCAGGTTCATGTTCTGGATCGCCTGCCCGGCCGAACCCTTCACCAGATTGTCGAGCGTGGAAATCACGATCGCCCGGTTCTTGATGCGGTCGGCGACGACGCCGATCTGCACATAGTTGGAGCCGCGCACATTCTGGGTCTGCGGCAGCACGCCCTTCCTGGCGACATGCACGAAGGGCTCGTCGGCATAAGCCTGCTCCAGCGCGCTTCGCAGATCGTCCGGCGTCGCGCCGTTGAGCTTGACGTAGGAGGTGCAGAGTTCGCCGCGCGCCATCGGAATAAGATGCGGCGTGAAGTTGATCGTCACTGCGGAACCGGCGGCGACGCCGATCTCCTGCTCGATCTCGGGCGCGTGCCGGTGGGTGCCGACCGAATAGGGCGACAGCCCCTCGCCCGCCTCGCTGAACAACGTGTTCTGTTTCAGCCCGCGGCCGGCGCCGGTGACGCCCGATTTCGCGTCGATGACGATGTCGTCGACGTCGATCAGCTTGGCTTTCGCAAGCGGCACCAGCGCGAGCAGCGCCGCCGTGGGATAGCAGCCGGGACAGGCGACCAGCCGCGCCGACGTGATCTTCTCGCGATAGAATTCGGTGAGACCGTAGACCGCTTCGCCCTGCAGTTCGAGCGCCCGGTGCTCATGGCCGTACCATTGCGCATAAGTGCTCTTGTCCCGCAGCCTGAAATCGGCGGACATGTCGAGGACCTTGATTTTGGGATTTGCCTTGAGGACCGCGGCGATGATTTCCTGCGTGGTGCCGTGCGGCAGTCCGCAGAACACCGCATCGAGCTTGCTCCAGTCGACCTTTTCCCATTCCACGAGTTTCGGCAGGTCCAGCATGAAAAAATGCGGAAACACGTCGCCCATCGACTTGCCGGCATGGGTGTTGGCGGTGAGCGCGACGATCTCGGCATTCGGATGCCGGGCCAACAGGCGCACCGCATCGGCCCCGGTGTAACCGGAGGCGCCGAGAATGCCGATCTTCTTCGAGCTCATCACGCGTACCTTTCAGGCGTCATTTGATCGTCTTGCCGGGGTCGAAAGTCGCAGCGTCGCTTCGTCCACCGGGCTGGCCTCCCGAGCAACGTTCGATCAGCTATTGTCGGCAAGGCCCAACATCAGCCGCATGTTCTGCACGGCTGCGCCTGACGCGCCCTTGCCCAGATTGTCGAGCCGGGCGACCAGCACCGCCTGGTGATATTTGTCGCTGGCGAAGACGTGGAGCTCGAGCGTGTTGGTCTCGTTGAGCGCCTCCGGCTCGAGCTTGCCGCCCTTGGTCGCCTCGTTCTGGAGCGGCATCACCGAGACATATTTCGAGCCGGCGTAACGCTTGGCCAGCGCGGCCTGAAGGTCCGCACCGCTGGGCTTGCCCGGCAGCGCGTCGAGCTGTAGCGGCACCGAGACCAGCATGCCCTGCCGGTAGTTGGCGACCGAGGGAATGAAGATCGGCCGCCGCGTCAGTTTCGAATAGAGCTGCATCTCCGGCAGATGCTTGTGCTCGAAGCCGAGGCCGTAGAGCTCGAAGGACGGCGCGCTGCCGTCTTCGAAGCTCGCGATCATCGACTTGCCGCCGCCGGAATAGCCGCTCACCGCGTTGACGGTGACGGGATAATCGGGCGGCAACAGACCGGCATCGACGATTGGCCGCAGCAGCGCGATCGCACCGGTCGGATAGCAGCCGGGATTGGAGACCTTCTTCGCGGCCTTGATCTTGCCGGCCTGGTCCGGCGTCAGTTCCGGAAAGCCGTAGGCCCAGTCGGGCGCGACCCGGTAGGCGGTGGAAGCGTCCAGCACCTTCGGCCCTGCGGTGCCCATGCTGTCGACCAGCGCCACTGTTTCCTTCGCGGCATCGTCAGGCAGGCAGAGGATGACGAGATCCACCTCCTCCATCAGCGCCTTCTTAGCCGCGGGGTCCTTGCGCTTGTCGTCGGCGATCGTCTTCACCGTGACGTCGCTCTGGAGCTTCAGCCGCTCATTGATGCCGAGCCCGGTGGTGCCGGAGCCGCCGTCGACGAAGACGGTGGCGGGCTTCTTGGCCGCGCCGGTGGTCGGGGCCTTGGTGGTTTCGGTGAGGCTCATGGCGCGCTCCTTTCGAGCATGTTGGTTTCGTTCGCGAAGGCCTCCGGCCTCACGTCCTGCATCAATTGTGCAATCTCTCTGGCGTCGGCTTCGGGTTGCGCACCGAGCGCGTTGGCGATCGCGGTGTAGTCGGCGTCCGATTTGTGCTGGTTGAGCTTGAAGCTGCCTTCGACCTCTTCAACCGTCATGACCAGACCCACGATCCCCTTCTTCAACGCTTCCAGCCGGCCTGCCGTCATCTTCGCCGATGTCCACGGCGCTTTCGGCAACAGCCAGCTCTCGAACTTGTCGCTCAGCGTGTCGATCTGCACCGCCAGCTGATCGTCCGACAAGAGGCGCACCGGCCCGCTCAGATGCACCGACTGGTAGAGCCAGGTCGGCACCTGATCCGGCGAGACGTACCAGTCGGGCGATACATAGGCATCGGGGCCGTTGACCGCGAGCAGCCAGGAGGTCGCGCCGTCCGCCAGCTTTAGCAGCGGATTGTGACGGGCGACATGAAAGGCGGCCTGCGGCGTGCCGTCAGCGGCGTAAGTCAGGTAGAACGGCAGCGGCGAGGCAACCGGCTTGTGGCCGTCAAAGGCGCACATCGTGCCGAAGCCGCGCTCCTCGGCGAATTTCAGGCTCGCGGCGCGGTCCTGCTTGAAAAAGGGTGGCGTGTACATCGTAGTCTCCTGCTGGGCCTCCTCGGGGGGCCGCCGGATCAGATCGCGCTGACAGGAGAGAGAATGCCGCGGATCGGATCCAGCGGCAAAGACGATGATCTCAAACGCGATCGACCGCCCAAACCGCTAAAGAGCGGCGGCGGCGACGGGCGAACAGGATGGTCGCGGCGTTGATCATGGCGCGCGGCTATAAGGCCAGAGGGTTCCAGGGTCAAGTCCAAATCGATGGGGCGTGATGGCAGGATGCCGCACGGGTGTCATCGGGTCGCAGCGGAATTTCCCCTAAGCTTGGGGGTTCCCGAGAAAGAAAGGCGCCACAACCCCGCCGGTTCGCGCCTTTCGTTCGCAACCCAGCCCCAGGACATCGCCATGACCGAGATCACCCGTCGCGCAACGCTAGCCGGCGCCGCCGCCTCGTCGCTCCTGCCCTTCATGAAGACCTCGCCCGCGAGCGCCGCCGCGCCCCCGGCAGCGACCCAGAATGCGAGCTTCTACCGCTACAATGTCGGCACCCACCAGATCACCGTGGTCTGCGACGGCGTCGCGACCGTCAACCTGACGGACAATTACGCGGCCGGCGCCAGCAAGGACGACATCAACAAGATCTTCGCCGAGAACCATCTGCCGACCGACAAGGTCACCCACACCTTCAATCCGGTCGTCGTCAACACCGGGCCGAAGCTCGTCGTGATCGATACCGGTCTCGGGCCCGACCAGTTCACGCAGACCAAGGGCAAGGTCGGCCAGTTCCACAACAACCTTGCAGCGGCCAGCATCGACCGCGCGGCAGTCGACACCGTCATCATCTCGCACTTCCACGGCGACCACATCAACGGCCTGCTCGCGGCCGAGAACAAGCCGGCCTTCCCCAACGCCGAGATCATGGTTCCGGCAGTGGAATGGAAGTTCTGGATGGATGACGGCGAGATGAGCAAGGGGACCGGCAATCCGATCCTTGAGAGCAACTTCAAGAACATCCGCCGCGTGTTCGATGCGCTCGGTCGCAAGGTCACGCAATACGAATCCGGCAAGGAAGTCGCGCCCGGCATCACTTCGGTGGCGAGCCCGGGCCACACGCCGGGACACAACTCCTTCATCGTCGCGTCCGGCGCGGAAAAGGTACTTGTGCAGGTCGACATCACCGCAGGCGCAGCGTTCCTGTTCGTGAAGCACCCCGAATGGAACATCGCCTCCGACGTCGACAAGCCGCTGGCGCAAGAGACGCGGCGGAAGCTCTACGACATGGCGATTGCCGAGAAGATGCCGATCCAGGCCTTCCATGCCGCCTTCCCCGGTCTCGTCCGCGTCGAGAAGGAGAAGGATGGTTCGGGCTATCGCTGGATTCCGTCGATCTGGAACGCCTCGCTTTAGGCTCTCCCATATACGCTGACCGGGCGGCCGAGCTGCCCGGTCAGATCACGCGCCAGATCCATTCCATGATCTTCGCGATCACGTCGCCAAACAGCAGCAGCGCCGCGGACCAGACCAGCGCCGAGATGAAATTGGCGGCCTGAAAACTCCAATACGGCATCTCGAAAATGCCGGCTGCGAGCGGCACCGAGGCGCGCAAGGGGCCGAAGAAGCGGCCGATGAAGATGCTGGGCACGCCCCAGCTCCGCACGAAGGCTTCGCCCCTGGGCAGCAGTTCCGGATAGCGCGAGAGCGGCCACATCTGCGCGACCTGCTCCTTGTAGCGATAGCCGAACCAGTAGGAGACCCAGTCGCCGAGCGCAGCACCGATGCCTCCGGCGATCCAGACCGGATAGAAGCTGATGCCGCTCGCCCCGATCAGCGCGCCGATCGCAACCAGCGCCCCCCAGGCCGGGATCAGCAGCGAGATGAAGGCCAGCGACTCCCCGAAGGCGAGCAGGAACACGATCGGGGCCGCCCAAGCCTGGTGAGCGCGCACGAAATCGGCCAGCGCGTGCGCGTACTGCTCCATTCCAGATTGCCTTCCCGCCCCGTCACGGTCCTGTCAGATAAAAGGACTGGTAAGCCAAGGACTTGTGTGACATCAAGTCACAAAGCCGGGCCTGGGCCGGGCCCAGGTGTCAAATTGCCGGGAATTGGTGGGGCCTGCGGCGTAAAATCGCCGGGATTGGCTCCCACCGACACGCGCCGGGCGGACCTGCGGTGACCTTTGCAGGCCAGCCGTGGCATAGTCGGCCGAACCGATTCGCCGCCACCGCGGCCATCAAAGTGCATCAAAATATATGTCCAAGCAGTTGAAGCCAAAAGCAAAAGACGATTTTTTCGGCGGCGATGAGCCGAAGTCGCGTGCGCCCGCCAAGGCGGCTTCGCGCGGAACGGGCGGCGAAGCCGACTACACTGCGGCCGATATCGAGGTGCTCGAAGGCCTGGAACCGGTGCGCCGCCGGCCCGGCATGTATATCGGCGGCACCGATGAGAAGGCGCTGCATCACCTCTTCGCCGAAGTCATCGACAACTCGATGGACGAGGCGCTGGCCGGGCACGCGACCTTCATCGGAGTCGAGCTCAGCGCCGACGGGTTCCTGACCGTCACCGACAACGGCCGCGGCATCCCGATCGATCCGCATCCCAAATTCCCGAAGAAGTCTGCGCTCGAAGTCATCATGTGCACGCTGCATTCGGGCGGCAAGTTCGACTCCAAGGTCTACGAGACTTCCGGCGGTCTGCACGGTGTCGGCATCTCCGTGGTGAACGCCCTCTCCTCGCTGCTCGAGGTCGAGGTCGCACGCAGCCAGAAACTCTACCGCATGACGTTCGAGCGCGGGCACCCGAAGGGCAAGCTCGAGGATCTCGGCAAGATCAACAACCGCCGCGGCACCCGCGTGCGCTTCAAGCCCGACACCGACATCTTCGGCGCCAAGGCCGCATTCAAGCCGCAGCGCCTGTTCAAGATGACGCGCTCGAAGGCGTATCTGTTCGGCGGCGTCGAGATCCGCTGGAACTGCGCGCCTGAGCTCCTGAAGGGCGTCGAGGACGTGCCGGCGGAAGCAACGTTCCATTTCCCCGGCGGCCTCAAGGATTATCTCGCAGCCGCCATCCACGCCGACACGCTGGTGCATCCCGACATCTTCTCGGGCAAATCGGGCCGCAACGGCGCGCATGGCGCCTGCGAATGGGCTGTCGCCTGGACTGCGGATGCCGACGGCTTCCTGTCCTCCTACACCAACACGGTGCCGACGCCCGATGGCGGCACGCACGAATCCGGCCTGCGCAGCGCGCTGCTGCGCGGCCTGAAGGATCACGCCGAGCGCGTCGGCCAGGGCAAGCGCGCGTCATCCATTACGTCGGAAGACGTCATGGTGGGCGCGGCCGTGATGCTGTCGGTGTTCGTGCGCGAGCCTGAATTCCAGGGCCAGACCAAGGATCGTCTCGCCACCGCAGAAGCGCAGCGCATCGTCGAACAGGCCATGAAGGATCCGTTCGACCACTGGCTATCGGGCAATCCGAACATGGCCAACCGACTGCTCGACTTCGTGATCGACCGCGCCGAGGAGCGGCTGCGCCGCCGCCAGGAAAAGGAAACGGCACGCAAGACCGCCGGCAAGAAGCTGCGCCTGCCCGGCAAGCTCGCCGACTGCACCGATGCCGGCACCGAGGGCTCCGAGCTCTTCATCGTCGAGGGTGACTCGGCAGGCGGCAGCGCCAAGCAGGCCCGTGATCGCAAGACGCAAGCGGTGCTGCCGCTGCGCGGCAAGATCCTCAACGTCGCCTCGGCCGGCAAGGACAAGCTGACGGCGAACGCGCAGCTCTCCGACCTCGTGCAGGCGATCGGCTGCGGCCAGCTTTTGCAATATCGCGAAGAGGATCTGCGCTATCAGCGCATCATCATCATGACCGACGCTGACGTCGACGGCGCCCACATCGCCTCGCTCCTGATCACCTTCTTCTACCGGCAGATGCCGCGGCTGATCGACGAGGGCCACCTCTTCCTCGCGGTGCCGCCGCTCTACAAGCTGACCCATGGCTCGAAGTCCGTCTACGCACGCGACGACAAGCACAAGGAGACGCTGCTCAAGAGCGAGTTCAACGCCAACGCCAAGGTCGAGGTGAACCGCTTCAAAGGTCTCGGTGAGATGATGCCGGCGCAGCTCAAGGAAACCACCATGGATCCGCGCAAGCGGACGCTGCTCAAGGTGGTGCTGCTCGCCGACGACCGCGACACCACGGCGGATTCGGTGGAGCGGCTGATGGGCACCAAGGCCGAGGCGCGCTTCGCGTTCATCTCGGACAAGGCGGAGTTCGCGAGCGAGGAACTGCTGGACGTCTGAGGCAGTCTTCTGACGTCACGCAAGAAGCCCCGGCTACGGCCGGGGCTTTTTTGTTTGCGGCCCTTCGCGGAGGCGCCGACCAGACCGCCTCCGCTGCCCGACTCACCTTGAGGCGGAACGACTCGGCCAACGACTCATCGGAACCAAGGCTGAGGCAGGATTGCTACCATTTCGGACAGAGCAGGAATTGCTAACGAGAAGTTACCTGAATTCGGCCTTCGGAAAATGACGCAACACATTGGGATATTAGAGTTATTTCTGATTTCGGCGATCGCGCCAAAAATCGCTGCGGAGCAGCGTTTCCCGGCGACTGTGCCTGTCCGGCAACAGCATTTCGGCGGAAAGCGGCTATAGTCCGGGCATCAGATCAATCGGACTTCAGTGCGCTCGCGCCTGCCGGACAGACCAAAGCTTGGGGATTTTAACATGAAGAAGATTTTGCTCGCACTGACCGCGGTTGCCGCGATGACCGGTTCGGCGTCGGCGGCCGACCTGGCCGCCCGTCCCTACGTGAAGGCTCCGATGCCGGCGCCCGTCGCCAATTGGACCGGCTTCTACATCTTCGGCGGTGGCGGTGGCGGCCTCTCGAATGCCGATCAATCGATTGTCGACACTGTCAGCGGCACCCCGCTGACGATCACCCAGCGCCAGGGTGGCTCGGGCTGGTTCGGCACCGTGGGCGCCGGTTACGACTGGCAGTTCAGCGGCACCTGGGTCGCCGGTGTGTTCGCTGACGGTCAGTTCGGCAGCATCCGCGCCACCATCCAGGATCCGGGCAACAATATCACGGGCAACCAGAAGCTGGAAACCTCCTGGGCCGCTGGTGTGCGCCTCGGCTGGCTGGCCGCTCCGAACGTTCTCACCTACGTCAACGGCGGTTACTCGGGCGCCCACTTCGGCCAGACCAACTTCACTGACCTCGCTGGCGTCCCGGTCGGTGCCCACCTCAACAGCTACAACCGCAACGGCTGGTTCATCGGTGGCGGCGTCGAGAACAGCCTGAACTTCTTCGGCATCAGCTCGCCGGGCTGGTTCATGAAGACCGAGTATCGTTCGGCCTTCTACAACGCCAAGACCCAGGACGAGCTGTTCGACGTCAGCAATCTCCCGGTCGGCCAGAGCATCCGCGCCAACAGCTGGAACCAGACGATCTCGACCTCGCTGGTCTACCGCTTCAACTGGACTGGTCCGGTCGTCGCGAAGTACTGATCTGATCTGATTTGATTTGATCTGATCTGATCTGAACCAAAATTCAGACGTCAAAGCCCCGGCATTGTCCGGGGCTTTTTCGTTTGCGACTTCCTGTTTTGCGGAGTTCAAGGCTCAATTCGCCCAAAGCTGCGGTGCACGGTGCCCCCAGCAGGTCGTGCCAGTCCGGAGGCGTCGCCTGAAGCTCTGCGTTCCCGATTCATATGTACCTGACCGGCAACAGCTTTTTGGCTGGAACCGCCTATAGCTTGGTCATCCGATGACTCGAAGTTCAGCGCGCTCGCGCCGAACAGACCAAGGTTGGGATTTTATCATGAAGACGTTTTTGCTCGCTCTGACGGCAATGGCGGCGATGACCGGTTCGGCCGCGGCGGCTGATCTTGGGGCCCGCCCTTATGTGAAGGCTCAGGCGCCAGTCCAAAGCTGGACCGGCTTCTACATCTTCGGCGGCGGCGGCGGCGGTCTGTGGTCCGCTGACAGCAACGTTCAGAGCACCGGTGTTGCCGGAGGGTTCGGTGCCTTCGCACCTGCGGGCACCGCTATAACCCGCGATACGCGCCTGGGTGGCAGCGGCTGGTTTGGAACCGTCGGCGCCGGTTACGATTGGCAATTCAACGGCCGTTGGGTGGCCGGCGTCTTTGCTGACGGACAGTTCGGTGACATCAGTGGCTCGCTGACCGACCCCGCCTTCTGGCAAACGGAAGGCCGCCAAAAGCTTCGCACCAGCTACACGGCCGGCGCGCGGTTAGGCTATCTCGTTGCGCCCAATGTCCTGTCTTACGTCAACGCCGGTTACTCGGGTTCGGAATGGTCAGGCACGTCTCAGACGTTTCTGGGTGTGGGACCGGGCGCCAGTACCGCGACGCAGACGACCACTGGCTCCTTCCACCGCGATGGCTTTTTCGTTGGCGGTGGCGTCGAGAACAACCTCGACATTTTCGGAATTGCTGCGCCCGGCTGGTTCATGAAAACCGAATACCGTTCGGCGTACTATGACCGCATTTCCCGGCCCACGACGTTTGCTCCGGGCAATAATTTCGGCGCGCCGGCGGTGGGTCTGACGGGCACCGCAATTACCTTCAAGCCCTGGGTCCAGACCATCAGCACGTCGCTGGTCTACCGCTTCAACTGAAGCGCCCCAACTCCTGAGACAGGTCCTGATCCAGTCTGGTTAGACGTCAAAGCCCCGGCATCGTCCGGGGCTTTTTCGTTGCCGGATTGTCAGCGGCCGACGCTCGCCTTCAGAGATCGGTACGCCTCTCCAAGCCGGTTCTCGATCCCCGCCCAGTCGGCCTCAGTGATCGCCTCGCCCCGCGCATCGCGAAACGCCATGGCCTCTGCCCGCGCGATGCCGAACTGCCTGATGCCGGAATCGTCCGCGCTCTTGCCGTAGGTCAGCGCCGTCACGCGTGCGATGGTGAGGCCATAGTCGCGCGGGTCCGCCGCCTCGCGCCGCGCCTGCCACCAGTCAAGCTCGAGACGGGCGGCCTCGTGCGCGTCGAATGCCACAGGCGCGGCCGATGCAAAATCCCGGTAGTATCCAACGAGCGCTGGCAGGGCCGCATCGGCCTCCGGTCGTGACCGCGTCGGCTGGAACGTCCTGGCGGCCCCGGCGGCGCCGAGCGCGATCTGCAAGCTTCTTAGCGGCGAAAAGCCGAACTGCGTCCGTGTCGATTCGTAGAGATGATGGAACAGCGCGGCATAGCGCTTGTCGTAATAGTCGCGCCACATCGCGGTCTCGAGCCGCGCCATCTCGGCCGAATCGAACGCCCGCAGATCCGCACGCCGTGGAATGACGGCATAGGCCGCCACCAGTGCGGCCGCAGCCGCGATGCCAAGGGTGCTACCAAGGATCATCTTCCGCACGGACATGGATCCTCCCAGCGGCCCTGCATCCGCAGCCATTGTATCCAAACCGAAGCTACGGCTAGTCTGGCGGGAAGTTTTCGTGACAAGCGGCGATCGTTGATGCCGTAGGCCACGACAGAAGCAAACCAACGGGGAGGAATGCATGCGCAGATTTCTGCTGATCGCAGGCCTGTTTGCCCTCGCCGTCGGGCTGCTCTGGATCGGACAGGGAACGGGCACCGTCGCCTGGCCGCGGTCGAGCTTCATGGTCAACCAGTTGCAATGGGCCGGCTATGGCGCAGCCATGGCCGGCTTCGGACTGGTCCTGATCTGGCAGAGCAACCAATAGAAGAAACCAGGGAATACAAATATGACATCCAACCGGTTCGATCTCCGCGGCAAAGTCGCGATCGTCACAGGGGGCAATGGCGGCATCGGTCTTGGCCTCGCCCACGGACTCGCCGATGCCGGCGCCGATATCGCCGTGGTCGCACGTAACGAAACCAAGTCGGCCGCTGCCGTTGCCGATCTCAGAGAGCGCGGCGTGAAGGCGATTGCCGTCACCACCGACGTCACCGACAAGGCGGCGGTCGCGGCCATGATCGACCGCGTCGTCAAGGAGCTCGGCCGCATCGACATCCTCATCAACAATGCCGGCATGAGCATCCGCAAGCCGCCGCACGAGCTCGAGCTCGACGAGTGGAACAAGGTGATCGACACCAACCTCACCAGCGCTTTCGTGTGCTCGAAGCTGGCCTATCCGGCGCTGAAGGCGTCGGGCAACGGCAAGGTGATCAATATCGGCTCGATGATGTCGATCTTCGGCGCGAGCTTCGCCACCGCCTATGCGGCAAGCAAGGGCGGCATCGTGCAGTATACGCGCGCGTGCGCCAATGCGTGGGCGCCCGACAACATCCAGGTTAACGCCATCCTGCCGGGCTGGATCGACACCGACCTCACCCGCGGCGCGCGGCAGCAGGTCTCGGGACTGCATGAGCGCGTGCTGGCGCGCACGCCCGCGGGACGCTGGGGCGATATCGACGACTTCGCCGGCATCGCCGTGTTCCTCGCCTCGCCCGCCTCGAACTTCGTCACGGGCACTGCGATCCCCGTCGACGGTGGATTCTCCGTGATGGCGTAAGCTTGCCCGCGGTCGACGAAAAAGCCCCGGCAGATGCCGGGGCTTTGAAAGCTCTCACGTTCGGAGAGATCAGTACCTTGCGACGACGGCCGAGGGACCGAAGCGGTAGTTCACGCCGACGCGCACCGCATCAACGACATGGCTGAAACGCTACGTCGCGGAGTCCGTGGGGGCAGAAATAGGCAAGTGCTATTTACCTACTGCACCCTTATGCACCGTCACGGTCAATTTCCGGAGATGACCATCCGCTGCGCCGTCCCGCCCGTGGCGACAACGACGCGCGAATCGGCAGAAAAAAGCCCCGGACGGAGCCGGGGCTTTCAGTTGTTGGCAGTACTTTTTTAGCTTCGGTCGTTTGTTGACGTGCTCAGTAGCGCGCGATGACCGGTGCGTCGAACTTGTAGCTCGCGCGCACGACGGCCCACTGAATGTCGCGCGGCTTGGCATCGAAGGTGTAGTTACCCGAGGTGCCGCCGAGCTGATAGGTCTGGCTGCCGAAGGCCGCGTAATTGTACTCGAGGCCGACGATCCAGTTGCGGGTGATGCCGTATTCCCAGCCGGCGCCGACGGTCCAGCCGTTGGCCCAGTGAGTCTGACCGCCCGAGCCCGTCGAGGGCGCAACGGTGTCGCTGACGTTGAGACGGTTGTTCACGCCGGCATAGCCGCCCTTGATGTAGAACAAATTGTTCTGCACGGCGAAGCCAGCGCGGCCGACGACGGTCGCGAGCACGTTGGCACGCCAGGTGAAGATGTCGTCAGCGGCGCCGAAGGCGGTGTTGACGACCGTACCCTTGTTGTCGATGCCGGAGATCGTGCCTTCCATGCCGAACACGTAGTTGTTGGCCTGCCAGTTGTAGCCGATCTGGGCGCCACCCATGATGCCGGCGCCACGCTGGCGATAGCCCTGGCCCGGAACGAGATCGCCGAACGGCGCGCCGGTCCCGTTGTTGATGAACTGCTCGTTGGTCCATGCGCCACCGATGTGGCCGCCGACATAGAAACCGGTCCAGTTGAACAGCGGCTCCGCATAGGCGGGCGCCTTCATGTAGCGCGCACCGAGATCGGCGGCTGAAGCGGCGCCGGTCGAAACCAGAGCGGTCGTGCAGGCGAAGGCGGCAATCAATTTGTTACGCATGGTACACCCCGTGTCCTTTGATGGGTGCACGGTCACACGCAGGTCTTACTCAAATTTGAATCAAGAAAGTTAAGACGCCGGATTGGCAAGCGGCGCGACGTGAATCCGTTTGCGCTGTTGCGCGCACGCAACGCGCGGTGCGCGATTTAACGCCGCGTTATCCCTACCGACCTCCTGCGCTACGATGCAGGCGCGGCCTTAGACTGCACGTGCTCGGGCCGCACGCCGAGCGCAATCAGGCGCGCCGGAAGACCCTGGAGCCATGGCAGCGCAGTGATCAGGCGCACGACCAGTGGCACCTTCAGCGGCCGATCACTGCCCTGCAGGGCGCCGCTGATGATGTTGTTCTGCACGATCACCTGCATGCGCTGCGTCATCCTCACCGGGAATTCGCGGCGCCGGCGCACGGCATCGAGTTCATTCTCGGTTGGGCAGCCCTGCCGAAGTTTGTCAGCGAGCAGGTTGGCGGTCGCGACTGCATCCTGCACGGCGAGATTGACGCCGACGCCGCCGACCGGCGACATCGCATGCGCGGCATCGCCGATGAGAAGCAGGCCCGGCCGCGTCCAGCGCGCCAGGCGGTTGATCGCGACGGTGAGCAGCTTGACGTCGTCAAAGCTCTTCACATCGGCAATGCCGGATCGAAGGATCGGCGCCATGCGCACGACGTCGTCGAGCAGCGCCTGCAATCCCCTCGCCTTCACCGCCTCGTATTGTCCTTTCGCGATGACATAGGCGCACTGCCAATAGTCGCCGCGGTCGAACGTGACCATCATCTTTCCGGGCTCGACGCGCGCGAACAGGTTCTCGGTCTCGTCCGCCTTGCGGCCGACGCGGAACCACAGCACGTCCATCGGCGCGCCGATCTCCTCGACGCGGAGCCCCGCACGCTCGCGCACCGTCGAATGCCGGCCATCGCAGGCAATGGTGAGATCGGCTTCGATGTCGATCGGCCCATCCGGTGTCATCGCGCGCACGCCGGCGATGGTCTCGTCGCGACGTATCAGATCGACGGCTTCCGTATTCATCATCACCTTGAGCGAGGCGAAGCGCTGGCCGGCCTCACGCAGGAAATTCAGGAAGTCCCATTGCGGCATGAAGGCAATGAACGGGTACTTGGTGCGCAGCCGGCGGAGATCGGCAATCCGCACGGGCGTCCCGCCAAACAGGCCGTCCATCATCTGCAGGCGCTGGTGCGGCAGCTTCAGGAACCCATCGATCAGGCCGAGCTCGTCCATCACCTGGAGCGTCGAGGGATGCACGGTGTCGCCGCGAAAGTCGCGGAAGAAATCCGCATGCTTCTCCAGCACCACGACGTCGATGCCGGCGCGTCCCAGGAGATAGCCGAGCATCATGCCGGCCGGCCCGCCGCCGACGATGCAACATCGGGCTCTCACGGAGTGACGCACGGTGTGCTCTGGGGTATCAGATTCCGTCATCAACTGCTCGCTTACAACTTTAGTACTCTGTGCGGTGCAACAAGCCGGAATTGGTTTGCCGCAATGCCGAATGGCCGGTAGCGTTGCTGATAATTTCGATTGATTTCAGGATGATCCCGCGTTGCGCACCATACTGATAGTGCTTGGCATCTGGCTGCTGATCAACGTGCTTTTCGTCGTGATCATGCTGCCGCCGCGCAAGCCGCGGAAGCCGGATCCTCAGGAGGCGGGCACGCTCGCGCCGGCACGGATCGACCAGAACGGCTATCCGTTCGAGGAACAGGAGAAGGTCCTGCTTCGCCATGTGGTCATCTCGATCGCCATGGGGACGTTCTTCTCGCTTGCGCCGCCCTTGATGGAAGCGATCGACGCCATCAAGCGCTACATCGGGAAGCGTCGCGGCTAGTTTCCCGCGCCAACTGCGCTCGCCGCCCAACAATGGAACCGCAGACCGCTCAGTTGTTGCTGCGGTTCGCGGCCCGAAAACTCTTGATTTCCGACACGCTGCCATCGCGGTAGGTCAGTTCCACCGAGACGAACTGCGTCGCCGGGGCAAGCTTCATGTAGAGCGGCATGCCGGCGCTGATCGCGCTGGGATCGCGCATGTCGCAGCCCGGCATCTTCAACACCTGGTTCGGAACGGCGGTGTCGATGCCGATGCGCACCTCGCGGATGGCGCAGCGGTAGGACACGAGATGCGTGTAATAGACGAGCAGCCCATTGAACTCGCGGAACGACAGCCAGCTCGTCGCGGTCATGTCGAGAATCTTGCGCTGGTCGCGGATCAGCGCGGCCTCGGGATCGAACCTGATCGGGAATGGCCCCTGCATGTCGCCGGACTGATCGACATAGCGGACCTCGATGGTGCCGGCCTGCGCATCCGGCGGCAATTCGATCGACGGATTCGGCATCCGCTTGCGCGTGCGCGGATCGAGCGTGTCGATGAAGCCGGTCTCGCGGAAATCGCCATTGCCGGCCATGCGCCAGGAAATGCCGAGCGTCGGGTCGGCGAAGGAGAACACCACGCTCCAGCCGCCATTGTGCCGCGAGAAGCTGGCGATCGGCGCGTTGGTGGTTTCTTCCTTCGGCACGCGCGGTACCGACACCGGCGGAAGAGCCGCGAGCTTCTGCGGCGCCGGATCGGCCGGGCGCGCAGCGGCGGTGGCGTCCTTGGCAACACCGCTGAGGAAGACGTCGTCGACCATCTGGTCGAAATAGACCGGCACCTGTCTGTGCTTGACGGTGTCGGCCATCTCGCTGACGAGACGGCGGGTGCGCTGCGCCACCTGCACCAGATTCTCGCCGGGCTGGAGCAGCTCCTTGGCGAAGGTGCGCGTGAACACCGAATTGGGATTGGCGTCGTCGTTGGAGAGACGATCGAGTGCGGTCTGGCGGGGACCCGCGGAGAACACCGAGAACACGCCTTCGGGCAGCTGCACCATCGGCGCGAGGCCGCCGCCGCCGGCGACCGCGCGGGTGCCTTTGCGCTCGAACGGGTTGTTGCGGCAGGCGTCGAACACCAGGATCGACGTGCGCGCCTTCTTGTTCTGAAGGCGCTCGACGATGCGGTCGGCCAGGATGGAAGCGTCGCGCACCAGCTCTTCCTGCCCTTCGGTCGCCGCGGGCACGTCAGTCGGCAGCAGGTAGTTCTGGCCCGCGATCTCGAAGCCGTGGCCGGCGTAGAAGAAGAATGCGGTGTCGCCGGGCTCGATCGCCTTGTCGAACGCGAGCAGCGTCTCGGAGAATTGCTGCCGGCCCTGGTTCTCGGCGACCATCACCGAGAAACCGAGCTGCTTCAGTGTATCGCCCATGGTGCGGGCGTCGTTGACCGCCTTGAGGAGCTTGGGGACGTTCCTGTAGTCGTTGTTGCCGACGACGAGCGCAACGCGCTTCTCGGCTTGTGCGGGCAGCGCGAAGCCGCTCAGGCTCACCGCAAGGCCAAGGGCCGCCAGAATTCTGAAAAGCCGACGCGTCATCGTAAAATTCCCGTTGCAGAACGGCGCTCCGCCGGCCCCCCTCGAACAGCGATTCATTGGAACCCTCTGCCGTTGAAGATAGTCGGTCCAGCCATATCGACGGTTCAACGCGGAGAGCCCACGGGTTCCGTCATCAGGACTATGGCAGATTCCTCCGGAATCTGCTTTTTCTAGGCAGCTGCGCGCTGCAAGCGGGGGCTGCCGTGTATCGATGGTGTACTGACGAGGTCGAGCCGCATGACCGGTTCGACTATTGGCGCGAGGTCCGGTCCAAGGGCCTGTTCGGCGTCACCGCCGAACTCGAGCGCGAGCGCCGCGCGGACTTCTACGGCGAATTCTCGCTGCGCCAGCTCGGCGGCGGTGGGCTCGTCGAGCTGAAGGCGTCGCACTACACGGTCGAGCGCAGCAACTCCGACATCGCCTACGCGCCCGGCGACAGCATCTGCGTCTACCAGCAGCTCGGCAGCGGCGGCTGGTTCGGCGGCATGCGCACCGGCGACTTTGCGATCGCCAACGGCAGCTTCGCCACCAGCCATACCGACCAGCCCTATCGCACCGCGCCGCTCGGCGCAGGCGGCTTCCACCTGCGCATCCTGAAGATCCCCGTGAGCAGGCTCTCCACGCAGGACAGGCGCATGCGCGAGCTTGCGCCCCGGACCTTCAGCGATCCCGGCCTGGCGCCCCTGCTCGGCGCCTGCTTCGCCGACCTCGATGAAGCCGCCGCGGGCGATAACGGCGCCACTGATGCGACCTCAGTCGCCCAGACCTCCTTGGATCAGGCCTCCTTGGATCAAGCCTCGCTCGTCCAGGCCTTGGCCCATCTGGCCCTGATCGAGCGCGGCATCGTGCGGCCCGGCAGCCGCCGTGGGCAGGCCGCGCTACGGACCGCCCGGCTCTCGCAGGCGCGGCGCCTGATCGCGCGCCATCTGCAAGACCCCGGTCTGGCGCCGGCGATGGTGGCCGACCAGCTCGGCGTGTCCGTGCGTCACCTGCACATGCTGTTCGAAGCCGCGGCGAAGAGCTTTTCGCAGACCGTGACGGACGGACGCTTGAAACAGAGCCGCCGCCTGATGCGTGAGGCGCCGGACCGGCTGATCGCCGATATCGCGACCTCCTGCGGCTTCGAGAGCCTGGCGACCTATTACCGGGTCTTCAACGCCGCCTACGGAATGGCCCCCGGCGATTTCCGGGCCCGGGGCCCGGAAGGGCGTTAGCCGTCCCTCCGGCAGCTATCGCCCGGTTAACGGCGGAGGCGGAAAAGCCCAGCCGGGCCCGCTATTTGAGCAAAAACCTCAGGTTTTTTAGGGTCTTCCCGCGCCCGCTCCATTGACTTTGGCCGATTCCCGCCTATGTTCCGGGGCGACGCGGCTCAGATCGAAGACCGATTCTTGAGCCTTGCGCTTTGTTCGCGTGAGTCAGCACCCCCAGCTTCTTTGAGAGCGCGCCGTTTCGGGGTGGAACGCGACAGCCTTAATTACCCTCGATTCCGAACGGCGGTTTCGACCAGAGGCTCAATGTCCTTTTCAAATCTCGGACTGTCCGAAAAAGTCCTCGCCGCAGTGGCGGCCACCGGTTACACCACCCCCACCCCCATTCAGGAACAGGCGATCCCCCACGTCCTCGCACGCAAGGATGTGCTCGGCATCGCCCAGACCGGCACCGGCAAGACCGCGGCCTTCGTGCTGCCGATGCTCACCATCCTCGAAAAGGGTCGCGCCCGCGCGCGCATGCCGCGCACGCTGATCCTGGAGCCGACCCGCGAGCTCGCGGCGCAGGTGAAGGAAAACTTCGACCGCTACGGCGCCGGCCAGAAGCTCAACGTCGCCCTGCTGATCGGCGGCGTTTCCTTCGGCGACCAGGATGCCAAGCTGACGCGCGGCGTCGACGTGCTGATCGCCACCCCCGGCCGCCTGCTCGACCACACCGAGCGCGGCGGCCTCCTGCTCACCGGCGTGGAGCTGCTCGTCATCGACGAAGCCGACCGCATGCTGGACATGGGCTTCATTCCCGACATCGAGCGCGTCTGCAAGCTCGTCCCGTTCACGCGGCAGACCCTGTTCTTCACCGCGACCATGCCGCCGGAAATCCGGCGCATCACCGAGACCTTCCTGCATAATCCGCAGAAGGTCGAAGTCTCCAAGCCCGCCACCACCGCCGTGACGGTGACGCAGTGTCAGGTCCCGGCCGGGCGCGAGGCGCATGAGAAGCGTGAATTGCTGCGACGCCTGCTGCGCGAGGCCAAGGATCTCCAGAACGCGATCATCTTCTGCAATCGCAAGCGCGAGGTCGCCGTCGTTCACAAATCACTGCAAAAGCATGGTTTCAGCGTCGGCGCCCTGCATGGCGACATGGACCAGTCGGCCCGCACGGCGGCGCTCGAACAGTTCCGCAAGGGCGAACTGCCGCTGCTGGTCGCCTCCGATGTTGCCGCCCGCGGCCTCGACATCCCTGAGGTCAGCCACGTCTTCAATTTCGACGTCCCCCACCACCCCGACGACTATGTTCACCGCGTCGGCCGCACCGGCCGCGCCGGCCGGTCCGGCATGGCGATCTCGCTCGTGACGCCGCTCGACCAGAAGTCGATGGTGGCGATCGAGAAGCTGATCGGCCAGAGCATTCCGCGCGCCGAGGGCGATTTCGAAGTGCCCGCGGACGCAGGCGAGCAGAGCGCACGTTCGCGCGAACCGCGCGGGCGCGACCGTGAACGTTCCCGCGGCGGACGCGGCAAGCCGCAGCGTGGCCGCGATCGTGAGCGCAGCCACGAGCCCCGCGAACCGCGCGGCGAGGCGAGGCCTTCCGCAGAGACACAGCCCGCTCCTGAAGCGAGACCTGCACGTGAGCCGAGGCCCGCACGGGAGGCGAGGCCTCCGCGTGAAGCGAAGCAATCATCCGAGCCGCGCGGTGGATCGCGCCAGCAAGCCAATCCATCGCATGTGCCGTCGATCGGCCGCCCCGAGCCGCGCCGCCAGCGCGAGGCCGATACCGAGCCCGGCGATCACTCGCACCTTCCGGCGTTTCTGCTCCGGCCAGTGCGTTCTCCCGCCGGCGCCTGACGCGCCGGCGCGACTCAGGTTCGGTTGAGCAGAGCCGCTTCACACTTATTCTGATGCATTCGCGAACGTCTGTTTACAGAGCGTTCACGATCGTCCGTTAGCCTGCGAACATAATTTAAGTATTGCTGCGGTCGATGGCGCACCGACCGCTGTGGGGTATGTTCAGTGGTCAAGGTGCTCGACGAACACGAACGCACGATGGCGTTCGCCGAAGTGGCTCTCGGTCAGATCCGCTCGCTTCGACAGACTGCAATTCCCCGCAATTACGAGATCTGGTACGTCTACGCCACCGGCTATAACGCTCCGCTCAACAAGATCATCAACGAGACGCTGGCGCGCCACGGCAAGCTGACCGAAGGCGATCTCGAGCAGATCTACGAGACCTATCTTTCCCACATCAAGACCACCGACCGCATCGACAAGGTCGGCGCACGCGTCATCGGCGAGATCGACGACGTGATGACGGTGCTGAGCGAAGCGCTCGGGATGACCGGCTCCTACGATGCCAGCCTGTCGGGCGCGACCGAGCAACTGTCGTCGGCCAAGAGCCGCGACCAGATCAAGTCGATCGTCGAGACGCTGCTGCGTTCGACCAGCGAGATGCGTGAGACCAACAAGGCGCTGGAAGACCGGCTGACCCTGTCCAAGAACGAGATCAGCAATCTCCAGCAGAGCCTGGAGGCGATCCGCGCCGAGAGCCTGACCGATCCGCTGACGGGGTTGGGCAATCGCAAATATTTCGATCGCATGATCGGCATGGCCGTGCAGAGCGCGCTCGCCTCGGGCGAGCCGCTGTCGCTGCTGCTGTTCGACATCGATCATTTCAAATCGTTCAACGATTCCTACGGCCATCTCACCGGCGACCAGGTGTTGCGGCTGGTCGGCCTGTCCATGAAGCAGACCATCAAGGGACAGGACATCACCGCGCGCTATGGCGGCGAGGAATTCGCGGTCCTGCTGCCCAACACGGCGCTGCGCCAGGCCCTCACCGTTGCAGATCACATCCGCCGCGCCGCGATGGCGAAGGAATTGAAGAAGAAATCGACCGGCGAGATCCTCGGCCGCGTCACCATCTCCGTCGGCGTCTCCATGCTCAAGCAGGGCGACGACCCCGACGCGTTGATCGAGCGTGCCGATGCCTGCCTCTATGCCGCCAAGCGCAACGGGCGCAACCGCGTGATCTGCGAGGCCGATCCGGAATTCGCGATCGAGTCGCACAGCCGGGTGGCCTGACGCCGAAGCAGCGCGCCGAAGAGACGGCCGGCGCTTGACATTCCAACCCGCCGAACGACATCTTCCCCGCCGCCCGACTGCGAGCGTCGAGAGGACTTGTCGTCTTGCCCAATCCCCATGACTTTCACACACCGGAACCGTCCTACACCAGGGACGAACTGCTGAGATCGAGCGACGGCGGCTATTTCGGCCCCGGCAACGCGCAATTGCCGGCCCCGCCGATGCTCATGATGGATCGCATCACCGAGATCAGCCTGGACGGCGGCGAGTTCGGCAAGGGCCACATCGTCGGCGAGCTCGATATTTTGCCCGGCCATTGGTTCTTCGATTGCCACTATCGCGGTGACGCGATGATGCCGGGAAGTCTCGGCCTGGATGCGATGTGGCAGATGATCGGCTACTGGCTCGGCTGGTCGGGCTCACCAGGCAAGGGCCGCGCCATTGGCGTCGGCGAGGTCGAAGCTACGGGATTGGTCACATCGGAGACGCGACGCGTGCGCTACGAGGTCGCCATGCGCATGGTCCGCCGCGGCAAGCTGGTGCTCGGAATTGCCGACGGTCGTGTGCTTGCCGACGGCGTCGGTGTCTTCATGGCCAAGGACATGAGGGTCGGACTGACCAAGGCCGTAGATTGATCCTCAGGTCCCGTAGGGTGGGCAAAGGCGCGTAGCGTCGTGCCCACCATCTCGGCATAACTATCTCGAACGGTGGGCACGCTTCGCTTTGCCCACCCTACGCACCGCCTTCTTGCCCAGTTTCTTAGCTGGCTGCTTCTTCGCCACCGCCTTCTTCGCCTTCGGCCGCTTCTTCACCTTGGCGCGCTGGGCGGCGGCGAGCGCTGCCCTCGCCCATTGCGCAAGCTCCTCGGAATCGTCGAACAGGCGCGCCGGCAATTCCCAATAGGAATTCACCAGCACGGTTTTGGCGCGGGTCGAATACTGAAACGGCTTCGAGCCTTCCGCTTCAAAGTCCGGGATGGTGACCTCGTCGGCGCGGAAGAACAGGCCCGCGCGCAAGGCGAGCGCGAAGTTGATGCCGTCGGCGGAGATGCCGTAGCCGGAGAACATTTTTCGGATGGTGACGGGGCCGAAATCGGCGAACAGGTCGATCAGGAATTCGCGGTCCATGGCCAAGCTGTCTCCCCACGGTCGTCCCCGCGAACGCGGGGCCCCATAACCACCGGGAGGAGTTTAGCGAAGACTACCAGCCAGGAAAGCTTGGTACTGATACCGAGCGTCATCGCCAGATCACGCGGTATGGGTCCCCTGAGTTCGCGGGGACGACAGCGACTTACCCGTCGATCTTCGCGGGCCGCAGCTCGACCGACTCGCCGCAGCCGCAGGCGGAGACCTGGTTGGGGTTGTTGAAGACGAACTGGGCCTGCATCTTGTCGGCCTTGTAGTCCATCTCGGTGCCGAGCAGGAACAGCACGGCCTTGGGATCGACCAGGATCTTGACGCCCTTGTCCTCGACCACCTCGTCGGTCGGGCGGACATCATGGGCGTATTCGACCGTGTAGGACTGGCCGGCACAGCCGCCGTTCTTCACGCCGACGCGCAGGCCCACGATCTCGGAATCGGCGCGGCTCGTCAGCTCGCTGATGCGCTGGGCCGCGGCATCCGTCAGCCGCATCACCTGCGGGCGCGGCCGCCGGGGCTTTGGTGTCGAAGCTGGTGTTGCCTGGGTCATGTTATGTATGTGGTCCGTTGCGGAGCGAATTCAATGCGAGCTGAGACCGTCACCACATGTTGAGCACGAGGCGGGCCTCGTCGCTCATGCGTTCCGGCGACCACGGCGGCTCCCAGACGACCTTAACGTCGACCACGCCGACGCCGGGGACGCTGGCGACCGCGTTCTCGACCATGGTCGGGAGCTCGCCGGCAGCCGGGCAGTTCGGTGTCGTCAGCGTCATCTGGACGTCGACCGAGCGGTCGTCCTTGATCTCGACCTTGTAGATCAGGCCGAGCTCGTAGATGTCGGCCGGGATCTCCGGATCGAACACGGTCTTGAGGCCCGCGATGATCTCGGTGGTGAGACGCTCGGTCTCCTCAGGCGGCAGCGCCGACTGGGTCTCCATCGGATTGGCTTTGACTTCGGCCGTGTCACTCATGCGAACAAATCCCGCGCCTTCAAAAGCGCCTGTGCCAGATGATCGACTTCTTCCCGCGTATTATACATGCCGAACGATGCCCGGCAGGTGGCAGTCACGTTGAACCGCTCTAAAAGCGGCATCACGCAATGGGTGCCGGCGCGCACGGCGATGCCCTGGCGATCGATCACGGTGGCGACGTCGTGGGCATGGGCGCCCTTGAGCTCGAAGGAGATCACCGGGCCCTTGCCCCGGGCGGTGCCGATCAGCCGCAGCGAGTTGATCTCGCGCAGCCGGTCCTGGGCATAGGTGGTGAGATCGTGCTCGTGGGCGGCGATGCGCTCCTTGCCGATCGAATTGACGTAGTCGATGGCCGCGCCAAGGCCCACGGCCTCGACGATCGCTGGCGTGCCCGCCTCGAACTTGTGTGGGGGATCGCCATAAGTGACGATGTCGCGCGAGACCTCCCGGATCATCTCGCCGCCGCCGTTATAGGGACGCATCGCGACGAGGTGGTCGTACTTGGCCCAGAGGATGCCGATGCCGGTCGGCCCGTAGACCTTGTGGCCGGTAAAGACGTAGAAATCGCAGCCGAGATCCTGGACGTCGACAGGCAGATGCACCGCACCCTGGCTGCCGTCGACCAGCACGGGAATGCCGCGGGCGTGGGCGATTTTCACGACGTCCTTGATCGGCACAATGGTGCCGAGCGCGTTCGACATCTGCGTGATCGCGACCAGCTTGGTCTTCGACGTCAGCAGCTTCTCGAACTCGTCGATGAGGAAGTTACCCTCGTCGTCGACCGGCGCCCACTTGATCACGGCGCCATGGCGTTCCCTGAGGAAATGCCACGGCACGATGTTGGAGTGGTGCTCCATGATCGAGATGACGATCTCGTCGCCCTCTCTGATGTTCGGCTCGCCCCAGGACGACGCGACGAGGTTGATCGCCTCCGTCGCGTTGCGGGTGAAGATGACCTCTTCGGTCCGCGGCGCGTTGATGAACTGCGCAACCTTGCTGCGACCACCCTCATAGGCCTCGGTGGCGGCATTTGCGAGGTAATGCAGGCCGCGATGCACGTTGGCGTATTCGGACGTATAGGCCTGCGTCATGCGGTCGAGCACGGCGCTCGGCTTCTGCGCCGAGGCGGCGTTGTCGAGATAGACCAGCGGCTTGCCGTAGACCTGCATGGCGAGCGCCGGAAAATCCTGGCGCACGCGTGCGACGTCGTAGGCACCGTTCTTGACTGCGGGATGCGTGCTCATTGGCGCCGCTCCAGCCAGCGCTCGGCGATGCCGATCACGTGCTCGCGCAAGCCGTCATCGGCGATCTGCTCGATCGCCTCACCCACGAAAGCCTGGATCAGCAGCGCCTGGGCCTGCTTCTCCGGGAGGCCGCGCGCCTTCAGGTAGAACAGCAGGCTGTCGTCGAGCGCGCCGGCAGTGGCGCCGTGGCCGCAGGAGACGTCATCGGCGAAGATCTCGAGCTCCGGCTTGTTGTCGGCCTCGGCTTCGTCCGAAAGCAGCAGCGCGCGGGTCATCATCTTGCCGTCGGTCTTCTGCGCGTCGGGACGGACGATGATGCGGCCCTGGAACACCGAATGGGCGCGATCGTCGATCACCGCGCGGAAGACCTCGCGGCTGACGCAGTTCGGCACGGCATGATCGACCACCAGCGTGGTGTCGCCGTGCTCGGTCTTCTGGAGCAGGTTCACGCCGTTGACGGAGAGGTCGCTGCCCTCGCCCGCCATCGTGATGAAGCCCTGGAGGCGGCTGACGGCAGCGCCAGTCGTCATGTTGAAGAAATTGAGCTTCGTGTTCGCGCCGACCGTGACGAACTGCGAGGTCACGTTCACTGCGTCGGGTGCATCGTCCAACAGGCGGATATGCGCGACGTCGGCATTGTCGCCGACCGAGAGGATGAGGGCGTCGTTGACCTGGTAGGCCTTGGCACCGGCCGCCACAAAGCTCTCGATGATGGTGGCGCGAGCGCCGTTCCCGACCGCGATCTGTGAACGGCTGAAAGCCGACGCGGACGAAGCAGTCGCGATGTGGATGATCTGGATCGGCGCGGACAGCTGCGCGCCGTCGGCGATCGACAACACGACGCCGTCGGTTGCCAGCGCCGCATTCAGCGCGATCACGGCATCGGTGGCCGCGGTCTTCAGGAGACCTGCGTCCTTCTCCAGCGCTTCCCGCAGCGTCTTGAGACCCGCCTCAGAGGCTAGCGCCTTGACGTCGGAGAGACCGGCGGCGAACACGCCGTCGACCAGCACCAGCTTGCGGGCGCCTTCGATCGCATGCGCCTTGACGGCATCCGCGGCACGCTTCAGCGCGGCCGCATCGGGGCTGGCTGCAAGCGGCAGCACCTCGCCGACCAGCGCGCGCAGGTCGGTGTATTTCCATTCCTCGATCCGGCGATGCGGCAGGCCGAGACGCTCATAGGTCTCGAACGCCTCGCGGCGAACCGCGATCACAGAAGGCGAACCCGGCAGGCGGCCTTCGGCGCTGGCGAAGAGATCGCTCACCGCGCGGCCGTTTCCGGTCTTTGCCACAGCAACGTTCATCCTAAAATTCCTTACGCGGCATCCTCGAACTGGGCGTAGCCGGACGCTTCCAGCTCCAGCGCCAAGTCCTTGCCGCCACTCTTCACGACACGGCCCTTCGACATCACGTGCACGACGTCGGGCACGATGTAGTTCAGCAGCCGCTGATAATGGGTGATGACGACCATCGCGCGCTTGGGCGAGCGCAGCGCGTTGACGCCGTCGGCCGCAATGCGCAGCGCGTCGATGTCGAGGCCGGAATCCATCTCGTCGAGGATGCACAGGCTCGGCTCGAACAGCGCCATCTGCAGCACCTCGTTGCGCTTCTTCTCACCGCCGGAGAAGCCGACATTGACGCCGCGCTTGAGCATGTCCTGCGGGATGTTCAGCGACTTCGAGACCTCGCGGACCTTCCTCAGGAAGTCCGGGGTCGAATATTCGCTTTCGCCGCGCGCCTTGCGCTGCGCGTTCAGTGCGGTGCGCAGGAAGGTCATGGTGGCGACGCCGGGAATCTCGACCGGATACTGGAACGCCAGGAACACGCCCTTCGCGGCGCGCTCGTTGGGATCCATCTCCAGCAGGTCCTCGCCCTTGAACAGGATCTGGCCGTCGGTAACCTCGTAGCCGGGCTTGCCGGCGATGACGTGGGAGAGCGTCGATTTGCCGGAGCCGTTCGGCCCCATGATCGCGTGAACCTCGCCCTCGTTCACGGTCAGCGTCAGCCCGTGGAGGATCTCACGCTCCTCGACACGAACCTTCAAATCCTTCACTTCAAGCAAAGCCATCTTGGTGTCCAGTCTATTCAAATGATGCATGGAGCGCCGTAGCGCACCGCGAGGGTCGGCGATTAGCCGACCGACCCTTCAAGCGAGATCGAGATCAGCTTCTGCGCTTCCACCGCGAATTCCATCGGCAGCTGCTGAAGCACGTCCTTGACGAAACCGTTGACGACGAGGCCGACGGCTTCTTCCTGGCTGAGGCCGCGCTGGATGCAATAGAACAGCACGTCCTCGGAGATTTTCGAGGTCGTCGCCTCGTGCTCGAACGTCGCCGAGGAGTTCTTGGCCTCGATATACGGCACGGTGTGCGCGCCGCATTTGTCGCCGATCAGCAGGGAATCGCACGCCGTGAAGTTGCGCGCGCCGGTCGCTTTCCGGTGCGCGGTGACGAGCCCGCGATAGGTGTTCTGCGACTTGCCGGCGGCGATGCCCTTCGAGATGATCCGGCTCGACGTGTTCTTGCCGAGGTGGATCATCTTGGTGCCCGAATCGACCTGCTGGAAACCGTTCGAGATCGCAATCGAGTAGAACTCACCGCTGGAATTGTCGCCACGCAGGATGCAGCTCGGGTACTTCCAGGTGATGGCGGAGCCGGTCTCGACCTGGGTCCAGGAAATCTTGGACCGGTCGCCACGGCAGTCGCCACGCTTGGTGACGAAATTGTAGATGCCGCCCTTGCCTTCCGAATTGCCGGGATACCAGTTCTGCACCGTCGAGTATTTGATCTCGGCATCATCGTGCGCAACGAGCTCGACCACGGCGGCGTGCAGCTGGTTCTCGTCGCGCTGCGGCGCGGTGCAGCCTTCGAGATAGGAGACGTAGGAGCCCTTGTCGGCGATGATCAGCGTGCGCTCGAACTGGCCGGTGTTCCGCTCGTTGATGCGGAAATAGGTCGACAGCTCCATCGGGCAGCGCACGCCCGGCGGCACGTAGACGAACGAGCCGTCGGAGAACACCGCCGAGTTCAGCGTCGCGTAGAAATTGTCTGAGGTCGGAACCACCGAGCCCAGATATTTCTGCACCAGCTCGGGATGCTCGCGGATCGCCTCCGAGATCGGCATGAAGATCACGCCGGCCTTCTTCAGCTCGGCCTTGAACGTGGTCGCAACCGAGACCGAATCGAAGACTGCATCAACCGCGATCTTGCGCCGGGCCGGATCTTCCTCGCCGGGCTTCGGCTCGACGCCTTCGAGCATGGCGACTTCCCGCAGGGGAATGCCGAGCTTCTCGTAGGTCTTCAGAATCTCCGGATCGATCTCGTCGAGGGAGGTGACCGTCTTCTTCGGCTTCGGCGCCGCGTAGTAATAGAGGTCCTGGAAGTCGATCTTGGGATAGTCGACGCGCGCCCAGGTAGGCTCGATCATGGTCAGCCAGCGCCGATAGGCCTCGAGCCGCCACTGGAGCATCCAGGCGGGTTCGTTCTTCTTCTCGGAGATGAACTTGACGGTCTCTTCCGACAGTCCCTTGGGGGCCTTGTCGGACTCGATCAGGGTCTCAAACCCATAACGATACTGATCGACGTCGATGCGCTTCACGCGCTCGACCGTCTCTTGCACGGCTGGCATTCTATCCTCCGCTCGCGGTTTCAAGGACCGCGGTGGATCACAAACTTGGACGAGTATTACGATGTTTTTCGGCAGAAAGCACGTGCTTAGAACCGTTCAAGCCGTGTTTCGTCGCTTAGGCTCTAAGTAGGGTATTACCAAGCTTTCGCCAAGCCTCTAACGCCCTGTTGATGTCATCTGGTTCCGTGGACCAGCCCAGACTGAGACGCACCGCTCCCTGGGCGACGGTGGCATCATACCCCATCGCCGACAGCACATGAGACGGCTGCACCTTGCCTGATGAACAGGCCGAGCCCGAGGACACAGCCACGCCTTCGAGATCGAAGCCGATCACGGCGGTTTCGGCCTTCAAGCCGGGGGCAGTAAAGAGGATGGTATTTGGCAACCGCTTGACGTCATCCGCGAAGACCGCCGCGCCGGCGATCCCGCGGATTCCATTTTCCAAGGAATCTCTGAGGGTTGCCATCCGCTCCGCATCCTCCGGCAGAGTCTGAAGGGCAGCTCTCACCGCTGCCCCGAAGCCGGCGATGCCAGCGACATTCTCGGTTCCCGCGCGCCGGCTCAACTCCTGTCCGCCGCCCCGTAGCACGGGTTCCAGTCCAGTGATCCCCTCCGCCAGGACCAGCGCGCCGACGCCCTTGGGGCCGCCGATCTTGTGCGCCGAAAAGGTCGCGAGGTCTGCGTCCACGGCCTTGATATCGAACGGGATTTTTCCCAGCACCTGGATCGCATCGACGTGCAGGAGCCCCCCCGCCTCGTGGACGATCCCGGCAGCCCCTGCGATCGGCTGAATCGCGCCGGTCTCGTTGTTCGCAACCATGATGGAGACCAGCGCCGGCGGACCGTCGCCGAGCAACGCCTTCAGACGGTCGAGGTCGATGACGCCGGAGCGTGTGACCGGAATCTGGCTGACCTTCTCCGCTGGGAACCGGCCGCCTGACAGCACCGAGGCATGCTCGACAGCCGAGACCAACAGGCGTTCGACGAGGCGGCCGGACGACCCCCGCAGACCGGGCGACAGCGCCAGCGCATTGGCCTCGGTTCCGGCTGAGGTGAAGACGACGTTTCTCGGCAATGCACCGACGGCCGCCGCGAGCGTGGCACGGGCTTCCTCGACCAGCCGGCGCGCCTCGCGCCCCTCGGCATGAACCGAGGACGGGTTGCCGATCAGCTCCCAGGCCGCAAGCATCGCGGTCCGCGCTTCGGCGCGGAGCGGCGTGGTCGCATTCCAGTCGAGATAGACACGACTCGGCATGAGGTATTATCTTACTCCATGGATCGGGCTGGTGTGCCCGTCCTGGAGCCCGACATGGGCCCCCGTGGAGCGCTTGGCAACTCGATTCCGAATCCCCACCGCGCAATGACGCCGCCATGACACGCTAACATCTTGAGCCCATTGCGGGATGTTCAAGATGCTTGCTTTTTGACCCTCGCCTCATGTTAGAACGCCCGCGTCAGTTCACCGCGCGCCGCTCGCGCACCATCCGAGGGCGCCGCTCCACTCTTCCATTCGCGGTTTGATCGGCACAGCAGTCGATGAAGTCCGCACAATCGGTTGATTGCTGAAGAGCGTCTTCAAGGGATCAATCAAGAGATCATCATGCCTGAAGTCATTTTCACCGGCCCTGCTGGCCGTCTCGAAGGCCGCTATCACCCGGCCAAGCAAAAGAACGCGCCGATCGCGATGATCCTGCATCCGCATCCGCAGTTTCACGGCACGATGAACCACCAGATCGTGTACCAGTGCTACTACGCCTTCGCGCATCGCGGCTTCTCGGTGCTGCGCTTCAACTTCCGCGGCGTCGGCCGCAGCCAGGGCTCGTTCGACCACGGCACCGGCGAATTGTCGGATGCGGCCGCAGCCCTCGACTGGGCACAGACCATCAATCCCGAAGCGCGTGCCTGCTGGGTCGCCGGCTTCTCGTTCGGCGCCTGGATCGGCATGCAGCTGTTGATGCGCCGTCCCGAGGTCGAGGGCTTCATCTCGATCGCGCCGCCGGCCAATCTCTACGACTTCTCGTTCCTGGCGCCCTGCCCGTCGTCGGGCCTGATCGTGCATGGCGAGAAGGACGCGGTGGTGCCGCCCAAGGACGTCAACACGCTGGTCGAGAAGCTGAAGACTCAGAAGGGCATCGTGATCGACCAGCAGGTCATCCCCGGCGCCAACCACTTCTTCGACGCCAAGCTCGAGCCGCTGATGGAAACCATCACGGCCTATCTCGACATGCGCCTCGCCAACGTGCGCTAAGGCCTCAAATGGGCTGCTTCGTCGCCTTGCTGCGTGCCGTCAATGTCGGCGGCACCGGCAAGCTGCCGATGAGCGAGCTCAAGGCCATGTGCGAGGAGCTCGGCTTCGCCGCCGTGCGCACCTATATTGCGAGCGGCAACGTCGTGTTCACGAGCCGCAAGTCGGAAGCTGCAATCAAGACCGCCCTCGAAAAGCGCCTGCACGCCTACGCCGGCGCGCCGGTCGGGGTGCTCGTGCGTAGCGCCGCCGAGATGGCGCAAGTCTCGGCCGACAATCCTTTTCCAAAGGCAGCGCCCAATCGCACCGTCGCGATCTTCCTCGACAGGGCGCCACCTGAAGACGCGCTTGCCAGCATCCGCGGCCAGAACAACGAAGAGCTCAGCCTCGGCCGCCGCGAGATTTACGTGCACTATGGCGACGGCATGGGGACATCGAAGCTCGTCATCCCCGCCGCCAAGACCGGCACCGCGCGCAACATGAATACCGTCGCAACGCTCGCGAAGATGGCCGCGGAGATCTAGGCCAGCTTGAGCGCGGCGATCCCGATCAGCACGAGCGCAATGCCGGCAAGCTTCATCGCACTCA
This sequence comes from Tuber microsphaerosporum, assembly GCA_003521225.1. Classification (NCBI taxonomy): domain Eukaryota; kingdom Fungi; phylum Ascomycota; class Pezizomycetes; order Pezizales; family Tuberaceae; genus Tuber; species Tuber microsphaerosporum. The sequence continues at coordinate 6,962 of QOVD01003597.1, read as the reverse complement.
AGGTCTCGCCGAACAGCACGACGCCCAGCAGGAAGGTGCCGGCCGCGCCGATGCCGGTCCACACCGAATAGGCGACGCCGACCTCCAGCACCTGCAAAGCGCGTCCGAGCAGGAAGACGAAGGCGGCGAGCAGCACCAGCGAGGTGATGCTCCAGCCCGGCCGCGTGTAGCCCTCCGCATATTTCATCGAGATCGCCCAGCCGACATCGAGCGCACCGGCGATCACCAGCATCAGCCAGGCCATGGATTGCGACATTGGCGCGCGCTCAGGCCGCAAGCTTCAGCAGATGCGCGTCGTGGCGCACCAGGAAGGCACGCAGCAATTGCGGATAGTCCGCGCCGACTGCGGTGCGTACGCTCGGGCGTCTCGCAAGCTCCGCGCGCCATGCGCGGACCTTCGGCACTTCGCGGAAGATACCGTGCTCGGTCAGTTCGTCGAACAGGTCGAAATAGCGGAAGATCGGGGCGAACACCGCATCCACGAGGCTGAACGCATCGCCTGCGAAGTAAGGCCCTGCGCCGAGCGCTGCCTCCACGCGCGCGAATTTCGCCGCTACCGCCTGGCGCTTGCTTTCGAACGTCGCCGGATCGGTCGTGGTCTCCAGACCCCAGAGGTCACCGAGGATCGCCGAGCCGAACTCCATCCAGGCGCGATGTTCGGCGCGCTTCAACGGATCCGCCGGGTGCAGCTTGAGGCCTGCCTGCGTCTCCTCGATGTATTCGCAGATCACGTTGCTCTCGAACAACGCGACCTCGCCCTTCTCCGTCGTCACCACCAGGACCGGCACCTTGCCGAGCGGCGAGAGTTTCAGAAACCAGTCGGGCTTGTTGGCGAGATCGATGTCGATCCGTTCGAACGGCACGCCCTTCTCGTTGAGCGCGATCACGGCACGCTGCACATAGGGGCAGAGCTTGTGGCTGACGAGTTTCAGTGAAGCGGTCATGGCAATGATCCCGGCGGTTTGATGCAACTGCATCCAATATAGATGCAATTGCATTCACCTGTCAAGATCGATGCATTTGCATCAACCGTCCTTGGATCTTAAGGCCCGGACCTCAGGGCCGCGCCATTACGCCGCCTGTCATCGGCATCGGCACGCCCGTGGTGGCGGGGTAGGACAGCGGCAGCCCCTTGAGGCCGCGGGCGGCAAGGAAGCCAAAGGCCTGCGCCTCGATGGCGTCGGAGGCCCAGCCGAGCGTCTCGGCGGCTTCGACGGTGGCCGAGCCCACCTGCTCCCGCAGCATCCGTAGCATGGTGAGGTTGCGGGCGCCGCCGCCGCAGACGATCCAGCTCCGCGGCCGGCGCGGCAGGAGCGAGATGATCCGGGCGATCGCCGCCGCTGTGAAGGCGGTCAGGGTCGCGGCGCCATCGGCCGGCGGGACGTCGCCGAGCTTCAGCGCGGCAAAGTCGTTGCGGTCGAGCGATTTCGGCGGCAGAGCTGCGAAGAACGGCAGTTCCAGTCCCCGCGCGATCCAGGCTTCGTCCGCCTTGCCGAGCGCTGCGAACTTTCCTTCCGCATCGAAGGCCTGGTTCATGGTGCGGTACATGAAATCGTCGAGCAGCGCGTTGCCCGGTCCGGTGTCGCAGGCGATCAGCGTGTCGTTGCCGTCGATATAGGTGATGTTGGAGACGCCGCCGATATTGACGACGACGATCGGCCCTTCACGCTCCAGCGAATGGACGAGCGCCCGGTGGTAGACCGGCACGAACGGCGCGCCCTGCCCGCCGGCCTCGACGTCGGCGGCGCGGAAGTCGTGCATCACGGGGATATGGATCGCCCTGGCCAGCGCCGGCGCATCGCCGATCTGGACCGTCAGCCGCTTCTCGGGGCGATGCAGCACCGTCTGGCCGTGGAAGCCGACGATGTCGATGTCCTCCGGCTTCATCCGGTTTTGGGCGATGAAGGCGGCCACAGCCTCGGCATGGGCCAGCGTCACCGCGCGCTCGGCCTCGGCCAGAACGCCCGGGCGGGCGTCGCGTCGCGGCAGGTGCACGGCCTCGCTCAGCGCCTGGCGCAGCAGATTGCGCTCCGCCGGGCTGTAGGCCCGGTAGCCGGACGGCCCGAACGCCTTCACTTGCTTTCCGTCGGTTTCGATCAGCGCGACATCCACCCCGTCCAGCGAGGTGCCGCTCATCAAACCGAGTGCCGTCAACATCATGGATCAGCGTCCTCAAGAGCCCCCCTCCGGCATGCCGATCTTGTGCCAGAGGGACACATCTTATAATGCCACAGGCAAAGTGGCGGGTGGCAATCGAGTTCCCACGGGAGACCCTTAAATTGCACCCGAAACAGTAAACCAAGAATTGTCAGGCTCGCCGACAGATGACTGCATTTAAATCGGATTTCCTCAATACCCTGCAGGAACGTGGTTTCATCCACCAGTGCTCCGATTTCGAGGGGCTGGACGCGCTCGCCGCCAAGGGCGAAGCGACCACCTATGTCGGCTACGATTGCACCGCCCGCTCGCTGCACATCGGCAACTACCTGACCATGATGATGCTGCACTGGCTCCAGCAGTCCGGCAACAAGCCGATTACGCTGATGGGCGGCGGCACCACCATGGTCGGCGATCCCTCCGGCAAGGACGAGACCCGCGCGATGCGCACCGTCGCCGAGATCGAAGCGAACAAGGAATCGATCCGCGGCGTGTTCGCAAAGGTGCTGCGCTACGGCGACGGCAAGAGCGACGCCGTCATGCTCGACAATGCGGAGTGGCTGACAAAACTCAACTGGATCGAGATGCTGCGTGACGTCGGCCGGCATTTCTCGGTCAACCGCATGCTGACCATGGACTCCGTGCGGCTGCGCCTCGAGCGCGAGCAGGAGATGAGCTTCATCGAGTTCAACTACATGGTCTGCCAGGCCTACGACTTCGTCGAGCTCGCCAAGCGCACCGGTTGCAAATTGCAGATGGGCGGCTCGGACCAGTGGGGCAACATCATCATGGGCGTCGATCTCGGCCGCCGCATGGGCACCCACCAGCTGTTCGCGCTGACGACGCCGCTGCTGACGACCGCGTCCGGCGCCAAGATGGGCAAGACCGCGCAGGGCGCGGTCTGGCTGAACGCCGACCAGTTCTCGCCGTATGATTTCTGGCAATACTGGCGCAACACCGAGGACGCCGACGTCGGCAAATTCCTGAAGCTGTTCACGACGCTGCCGATGAGCGAGATCAGGAAGCTCGAGGCGCTCGGCGGCTCGGAGATCAACGAGGCCAAGAAGGTGCTTGCGACCGAGGCGACCGCGCTCTTGCACGGACGCGACGCAGCAAACCAGGCGGCTGAAACCGCGCGCCGCACCTTCGAGGAAGGCGCACTGGCCGAAAGCCTGCCGACGGTGGAAATTCCGCGCGGCGAGCTGGACGCCGGCCTCGGCGTGCTCAACGCCTTCGTCAAGGCAGGCCTGGTTGCCTCCAATGGCGAGGCACGGCGCCAGATCAAGGGCGGCGGCCTGCGCGTCAACGACGAGTCCGTCAGCGACGAGAAGATGGCGCTGTCTGCGGCCAATCTGACGCCTGAGGGCGTGATCAAGCTGTCCTTCGGCAAGAAGAAGCACGTCCTGATCCGGCCTGCATAGGCTTATGAGCTTTTGATGCTTGTCAGGGCGCGCCGAAGCGCGCTCCCTGACCGGCAATGGATCAAAACACGCCCAGGGAAACTTCGAGGGAACAAGCCGTACGCACGCAGCGAGATGCGGTGCGCACCGCACTCATCGTGCTCGGACTGTGCTTCACGCTCGCCGTCCTCGGCCGCGGCCTCAGCGAGAGCTTTACTGTCTTCCTCAAGCCGATCTCCGAAAACTTTGGCTGGGACCGTGCGCAGGTCGTCTCGATCTACTCACTGACCTGGTTGATCAGCGGGCTGACCGCGCCACTGGTCGGGCGCCTGTTCGACCATTCCGGACCGCGCATCGTCTACGCACTCGGGCTTTTCCTGCTCGGCTCGGCCTTCCTGATCGCGGCGCACGCGCAGGCGCTCTGGCAATTTCAGCTCTCGATCGGCCTCTGCGTCGGCATTGGCGTCGCCTTCATCGGCATTGTGCCGAACTCGATCCTGCTCGGCCGCTGGTTCGGGCCACGGCTGCCGACCGCGATGGCGGTGGTCTATTCGGCAATGGGTGGCGGCGTGCTAGCGCTGCTCCCGACTTCGCAGCTCTTGATCGATCATCTCGGCTGGCGTGAAGCCTATCAGGTATACGGCTTCGCCGCGCTCGGCCTGCTCGTGCCGCTGCTGCTTCTGCCCTGGCGCATGTTCGCGCTCGGCTCGCCGCGTGTCAGCAAGAAGACCGATCCTGATTTCATCGACAACGGCTGGACGCTTGCGAGCGCGATGCGCCACCACGCTTTCTGGGCGCTGTTCTCGACCTTCTTCTTCACCGCGGTCGGCATGTATTCGATCGCGGCACAGATCGTGGCCTACCTCATCGATGCCGGCTTTCCGCCGCTCCAGGCCGCGACCGCCTGGGGTTTTTCGGGCGTGGTGCTGGTGTTCGGCATGCTCGGCGTGTCCGCGCTCGACGGGCTGATCGGGCGCCGGCCCTCGGTGCTGCTCAGCTACGCGATCTCGATCATCGGCATCGTCCTGCTCTGGCTCTTGCAGTATTATCCGAACATCATCCTGCTCACCGGCTTCGTCGTCTGCTTCGGCAGCATGATGGGCTCGCGCGGCCCGCTGATCACAGCGACCGCCATGAAGATTTTTCGCGGCAAGCGCGTCGGCACGATCTTCGGCACCATCTCGATCGGCAGCGGATTGGGCTCGGCGTTCGGCTCATGGAGCGGCGGCCTCATCCACGACTTCACGCACGGCTACAATCTCCTGCTCGTCTTCGCACTTGCGAGCGTGATCCTCGGAATGATTCCATTCCTGATTGTCCCCGCCTTGCGGGAGTAGGTCTCCCCGACGTAACCTGCATCCCTCCGCGTCACCGGGAAATTACGGGCGACACACGCGGCGCCGCGTGCGAAACAGTCGAGCGCAACCGGAGTTAAGGGACGAACTGCGATATTTTGTCCACATGACAAAAATGTCAGCACGGAATTGACCCCGGGTGGCTTGCGAGGCCGAACTGAATACGGTCCAAGTCGCCCATTGGATGGAGGGCACAAACCAATGAACTTTTCCTATCTCACTCGCTTTGAACCGGTTCTCCTGAGCCTGTTCCGCTTCATCACTGGCCTGCTGCTGTTTCAATTCGGCGTGGCCAAGCTTTTCAAGTTTCCGCCTTTGCCGATGTTCGCGAAAGTCGAACTGATGTCGCTTTACGGCGCGGCCGGCACGCTTGAACTGGTGCTTGGCGCGCTGTTGATCCTCGGCCTGTTCACCCGCCTCGCCGCTTTCATCCTCTCCGGTGAAATGGCCTTCGCCTACTTCATGGGACATATGCTCAAGGGCGAGACGCCGGTGCTCCTGCCGCTGCTCAACAACGGCACGCTCGCCATCCTGTTCTGCTTCGCCTGCCTCTATCTCTCGGCGGCCGGCGGCGGCCCGATCAGCGTCGATGCGGCGCTGGGCAACGAACGCGCCTCGACCGGCGGCGCATTTGCGCGACGCTGACGCGCGCAACTAGCGCTCAAGTCACGGATGGCACCGGCAGCTTTGCCGGTGTCATCTACCGCGAGCCCAGCACGTTCCAGATTAGGACGAGGGCCGCGACGAGCAGCGCGGACATGATGAGGCGGTGAACGAATCGGTTCATTGCCGCTCCCGCCAAGCTCGATGACCACCAAAGTCCAAGATCGATCTTCTCCAGCATACGCGCTGACGTGCGCCGACGCATGTCGCTTTGCCTGCATGGTTGCGCATCAGGCTGCGAACGGTCACGCGCGCGGCCGGCGGCCGCATGCCTATGTTCATGATTGGTAAGAACTTCATGCTACCGATGCGAGCAATAACAACCATTTCGTAGAGGCTGCGATGAAGCTGCTGAGCCATCTGAAGATCCGCACCAAGCTTACCAGCATGGTCTGTCTTGCGGCTCTCACAGTCACAGCCATCATCGCGGTATCGGCCTTCCTCAGCAAGAGCCGCATGATGGAGGACCGGGTCCAGCAGATGAAGACCGCGGTCGACATGCTCTACAATCTCGCCCAGTCGGTCCAGGACGACGTCACCGCCGGCAAGCTAACGCAGGCCGAGGCCAAGGCCCAGTTCCACATGCGCGGACGGCGCATGACCTTCAACGGCAACCAGGGCTATCCGGTCGTCTACAACGCCGACACGTCCCTCCTCGTCAACGGCGCCAACCAGCAGCTCGAAGGCAAGATCACCGGCGCGATCGACGCCAACGGCGTCCTCATTGCCGACGCGATCCTCAAGGCCGGCGAACAGAATGGCGGCGGCGTGGCCTCCTATCTCTATCCCCGCCCCGGCCAGACCGAAGCGGTGCGCAAGACCGTGTTCGCGCGCAAGTTCGCCCCCTGGAACGCGACGATCAGCTACGGCCTCTATGTCGACGACATCGACGCCGATGTGCGCGCGCTGACGCTCGAGCTTGCCGCGGTCGGCTTCGGCCTGATGCTGCTGATGGCGACGTTGTCGTGGCTGATCGCGCGCGACGTGCTCGGCGCACTCGATCGCCAGAAGACCCGCATGCAGGAGATTGCCGACGGTTCCATCGACCAGCCGGTCGAGGAGACCGATCGCGGCGACGAGATCGGCCGCATGGCCGAGACCCTCGAAATGCTCAGGCAGACCGCTTTGACGGCGCGCACGCTGGAGTCCGAACAGATCGCCGCCAAGACACGCAGCGAGCAGGAGAAGCGTGACGCGCTGATCGCGCTCGCCGACCGCTTCGATGCCTCGGTCGGCCAGCTCGTCGGCCTGATGGCCTCGGGCTCCGGCGAGCTCGAGACCACCGCCAAGTCGATGTCGTCCACGGCCGAGGGCACCAACCACCGCGCCGCCGTGGTCGGCTCGGCCGCCACCGAAGCCAGCCAGCGCGTTCAGACCGTTGCCGCCG
>QOVD01003592.1:0-22668 GCA_003521225.1 Tuber microsphaerosporum | reverse complement strand
GGGTGGGGGGGCGACTTGGGCTGGTAGTGGGTGACCCCATTGAGCTGGGCCGTTCGTCGGTCGTAACACACCGGGAATAATCACCTGTGCAAGCAGGATTCCCGGCTGGTCCAGTGGACCCAGGGGCATGCCCTTAAACAGAGACTGAGCACGATTGACAAGCATTTGGGTCAACTTCCGCCCACATTCCTTAACAATGTGAATGATTGTGTCGCCCGCGTGCTGCATAGTAACAACATTATTCGCAGCCGATGCTGTGGCGAATGTATCGCAGGCAGGGCACAATCTTCTCATACTTTCGACGATTTGCTAGAATTGGACGTCAGGGAACGAGTTCAAATGCGTATTGTTTCTTGCTACAAATTGATCTTTCACGATGTCCTGCCATCGCGCATACATTTGAACGCCTGCATGGCCATACCGGATGTCGATAGAAGCGTTATACTGATAGATTTTCCGCTGATCTGTCAGCCTTGGGGTGAACACCCTACAGGAATTAGATGGAAGTTGATAGGTCTGCCCCGGTGGAGCCTACTGGTGTCCTGCATTTGGCATGTGGATGTACTCTACGTTATTGATATTGTGCCCAATTTTGCTTGATTTTTCGTTTATATAGATGCTAGTCTTGGGGATAATAGTCTTTTTGTGTGAATACGGTAGAGGTTGTGGATGTTCTGAACCTAAGATGAATCTTGTTATGAACTCTCTTCTGTTGTGATAAATTGACAATATATAGACGACTCCTAGACGCTCCAGAGCGTTTGAAAGAACCATGACTTTTTTTCAAGATTGGCTGAGGATTAGCAAAACTGATGCCCAAGACAAGACCCCGCCGCTGTTTGATTACAGAAGAAGAAAGAAAACATGATATTGAAGCGGGCCCAGGGAGGAGATCTTCCCCGTATCTGTTCTTTAAAGAAACTATAGCTGACGCCATATTATATCTGAAAATAGGACGCTAAACCCAGTCGACGACTAGTTCTGAATCGCACCCGATACGCGATGCATACACCTTAGGATCGACACTAAACATACACAGTACAGGTGCTGTAGAATCTATATACCTGGATATCCGAGATTGTGCTGCCTCCCACCATGCTTATCAAATGTTCATTCTGCCTCAAAAAATACGCGGGGGCTGGTCCATACAAGCAACACCTGCGCAATGCGCATACAAATGTGGACATTGTCTTAACATCTACCGTACGATATAAATCATCCACGAATACCAATAACGACACGGCAACAGACTCATCTTGTTATGAAAGCCAAGAGCACTGGGATTCCGACTATGAATGTGAACTTTAACCCACCAAACGCGAACTCGATCCATTTGCTGATGAAATTGCTCACGGTTCTGATACTGAAATACTGGACGACTCCATGTCTTCGTTACCCTACAGGCAGGCGTATTTTAAACGCGCTGGGGAACCAATTGAGGACGTTGATGGGTTTGAGCATGAACACGGTAATCTGTGCGCAGACCCATGGGCGCCATTCACCAGTGCGTACAGTTTCAAACTGGCGTCATGGCTCATTCAGAATAAAGTATCTAAGTCACCAATAAACGAATAATTCTCAAATGGCCGCGGTAACCCCACGTCAGTCGACCCTAGCTATATGCATTCGCTTGAGAACGATATCGGGTTCTTGAACACACATAGCGCATATCTGCAATGCTTCGAAGGAGAGGCTGAAGATTGCCGGAGAAAATTATCGTTCTTATATCGCAACGCCCTAGACTGTGTCAGATATCGCCTTCGCCAGATCGCATACCTAGACGACTTAGTCTATGAGCCACTCAGCGAATATAAATACAGCGGACACAGGATATATGGAGAGATTCATACAGCGGACTGCTGGCGTGACGTTCAAGTAACTCATCCCCGTCTTTTTGACGGAAGCGTTTGCTGACCGATTATAGAAGACACCTCTGCCCAGTGCTACTGTAGTTCAAGTGATTGGGATGTCAGATCAGACCCATCTCAGCAACTTCTCCGGTAACAAGAAAGTGTGGCCTGTCTATATGACGCTCGGAAATCGTCTGTCAACCCGGTGCCACAGTCCTGTAGCAATGGCAGTTCACCTTCGTGCACTATTGCCAGTCTCCCTCAAACTCTAAAAGTCCCCCTCAACAGACAAATGGCAGAGGCAAATCAATGCCGATACGCTACAAGGTTTATTCGAACCTCTTGTTTGAGCACTTACAACATGGGGCGCTAGAAGGCGTCAATATTGACTCTGCAAATAGGAAGGTCCGTAGGTGCTTCGAAATATCGTTTGCGTGGATTGCTGATCATATGGAAAACCTTGCTCTACACGGGATAAAGCCAAACCCCTGCCCGAAAGGTGAGGTAACTTCAGGGTAGTCAGGAAGCGACACTAAGAAGAACAAGTATCCCGCTCAAGATTATACCAGATATTAACTTTGCGAATGAGTAGGGTTCGTTCGGTGCCCTCCGGGGGCCCGAATACCCAGGGCCCCCGACCCCGTTCCACTTCTCACCCTGCTCAATGGCCCGGGGTGGGACGCCTGTTTGTGGCCTTCCAGAGGGCTCTCGCCCACCCTGCCCATTCCCCACACGGGCCCCAGACAAATTGGCTGGGGAGAATGGGGGCCCTGTCCGGGGATTGAGCGGGTGCCCGCCCCGGACAGGGGCAGGGCAGGGATTGCCCGGCAAATCTTGGCCCCGGCGCCGGATAAGGGCAGTGCCAGCGAGTGAAAACCCCTTCTGCCCCGCCCTGTAACGAACCCTACGAACGAGAAAATAACCACCAGTTGTCTGAGTCGGACGACACCAGGGTAACCTTTGGCACTTTCGGGATAAATATGGGGCCCGGTATTTTTCATGAGCTCTACCCAGTTTCAGCGCCTGAGCTTCACGTGCCGGATTGCCTCCATACAATTTATCTCAGATAATTCAAGCACATCATGGACTTGATACAAGGCTTTCTCAAGAAACGGGCACGACTACAAGCTTGTGACGACACATGGAAGGCATTACCACTCACCTGGGGTTTTTGATTCCTGAAAAAGCCTATGGTGAGATTACGCAGTGGCAAGGAAAAGTGATGAGGAATCTAAGGCTTGTCTTTTGGGAGGTCATGCTGTGGCACTGCAACAGCCAACCAGCGCCTGAGTTATGCCTGTCAAACGTACCCTAGAGTGCGTCAGGGAGCTAGTCTACTTCAATATGATGGCACAATACCGAAGCCACACGTCTGACACAGTAACTTATATGGAAGATAATCTGTACCAGTTTGACAAGATGAACGATATCTTCTTTGAGTTTCGCGTATCTAAACGCAAACAGACTAATATTGACGATGAGCGAAAGGAACGGCGACGCTTAAGGGCGCAGATCGAGCTGCTAACGGTCCGCTCCAAGCGGGGCCGAGTCCGCCTTTATAATCGCCAAGAATAGAATTGGCGACGCATGGACTTCATCTATGCTGAATCCCATATCAACTTTATCAAGATGGATCTTCCAAGTCACTTTGGTGATCACATACACCAGTGCAGGAATATTACGATGTTTTCCACACAGGATGGGAAGCTTGCACATGAGGATCAAATTAAGGAGAGATAGTGACAATCTAATAAACACGATCCAGGGCGATAGATCCTGAACAACTACTTTCATTGGTATCGGATCGGGATAAGACTTTTGACATTGGACTCCCTCTGACGGCGTGGACCTCATCTCCCAAACGACGTCTTAGAACATTTAGGTACACCGAGTACAGATGCCGCACCAGCCTCACGTGCCAGGCTCCAGAAGGGCCGTCGTGACGATGTGACCGACTTTATGGATTTTTGTAAGGTCATGGAGGTATCACCGGAGAGATTCTATCCCAAAATGATTCGATATGGCGGTAGTAAATTAACGACTGAGCACCGCCTGGCTGAGGACCCAGCCATACATCGAACTCTTCCCGTGGAACTAGTGACCCAGCTTGAAGTCCCAGTTCGCGCGTTCCAAGAAACCGAAGTTTACGACATCCACAGTGCACGCTGCATGTGCGATCTGCTATTCCGGAATCAGGAGAGTTAACATGATGGGGTTTGGGTGCAGCATGGAGGGGAAGAGATGTCTGGTGTGCTGAGAGGGCTTCTCTCAGCAAAGCTCATGGCGCTCTTCAAAACCAAGGACTACACAACTCATGGAGGTGTTAGGCGACTCGCAAGCATTCAGATGGTGAGAGCGGTAAACACGGGACCCCCCTCTAATGCTCACGGCTGTGTTACTGTGCAGCAGAGAGAAGACCCGCGGGAGTTTAGCATTGTGAACATAGGGACGATCCTAGCACTGGCAAACCTGATCCCGGAGGCCGACCGGCGCTGGCTTGTCAATAGCCGGATTGATTAGACACCGTTTAAGCAGATTTAATAACCTTACGTAGAGCTAGCTCCCGGGTGCTTAAGTAGCATGCCTACTAGCAGGGGTAGTGTAATTAATTAGTAGGAAATCCGGGAGAGTGCAATGCGTCGGGTCGAGTATCGTGCACCCTCTGCCTAGACTTGCCGATCATGTATTTCAAGTTAGCGGTGTATATAGAACTATCTAGATATGAAAGAATGCGATGGACAATCAGTGCTCCGTCAGGATCGTGATTGTCATTATGCGAGTAACGCAAATGCAACCTCAGGAATCTGTCAGGACGTGGGGAAGAGGAAGATTAGCAGAGAGGACATCAGGACGCTGGTGCGAGGCGACATCCCATCTGGATGCAAAGGATGGTTGCTAGACGAGTCCGGACCCAGAGGACGCAAAGGGGGGTTGCAATGTAGCACAGGACGCATGGGACGCAACGCCTACGTATCAGACGGAGAGGATATTTTTGCTGATGAAGCTCGAAGCTGCAGTGGGGAATTGCAGAAAAATGGGGCACCTAATAGGCAAAAGTAATTTACGCGGGGCCGTTAGGGGCCATGGACGGGGCGGGAGGCCAGACAGGGAGAGGGGTGGATAACAAAATAAAAATGGCCCCGCCCCGGGCCATTGACAAGGGTGGGGTGGGAAATATGGCCGGGGCCCCTGGGTTGTTGGGGCCCCCTAGGCCTGTAACGAACACTATTCAATACTAGACATTTAGTGATCGTTAAGCAATAAAATTATCAGGATATAGGGATGTAGGAGAATTGGATTGATCTGAAGTATTGCCATGAGCAGGAGTTTGCAAAGTTGTCTTGAGTTTGACATTAGGTGTGTGGTCATATACGCAATAACATAAAGCCAGGGAGATGGATCATCACAGACAATCACTCTGTATTGAATGCAAAGTTACACCTGGGGAATGTGGTTTTCTTTTCCCAACCCTGGCTTCGTTATCTGGACAAGCGCAATTCTGGTAGTTTCAAGTCTGTGGTGTGAAAAGCTTCGACATGATGTGTGTTGCTCTGGTAGGAGAGCGGGTGAAATCTAGCCACAACAGGTATCTGTTAGCGACGTTAATTCTGGCGAGATATATGCCACAGCAAAACAGGATTAGAACAATGGAAACAAAAAAATCCGGATCACAGGACCTTGATTCAACACTACAGAACATACAGATAATAGGATGCATGGTCCCCCAACGCCAGTCCAGTTGTGGATCGAGAAAGCAATACACGCTGAGTACAGAAGAATGTCAAGTACGAGCAGTCCTGAGGTGAGGCAAAGCTGGGAGTCAATGATGCCAGAGTAAGTGGGATAGGGCGTCACTATCTTACAGAGGGCCTGGCACGAGAGATCACAATAGGTATGAGACCCTAATGCAAGGGCGCAATGCTATGATGACTGTGACACAAGCTAAAAAACACCCTACGCCATAGAGACAATTCCAGACATTGCAACCGCAAAACAGCATCATAATCAGGGACGGCTTGAGAAGTAATAATAGCCTGGGGACATCCTCCAAATGCGCAAATCATTGTTTGGCAATCCAGTGGCTTCCTCAGTGGAGCTTCGGCTTTTGTGTTTTCGTGCCCCACACTGTGCCGACGTTATGAGAGTCAGGTGCCTAAGGTGTTGTGGGCGCAGGGTGCATCGTGGGAAGTGTCGCAAGAGTGCGGGTTGTAGAAGGCGGCAGAATAGATGCAACATTCGGAGCAGTGGGAGCTGGAGCAAACGTTGCAGCATTTGAGGTCCCTGAAGCCAGGGGGAAACTGGGGTAAAGAGGGGCGTGGGGGGCAATGAGCGTAGGGGGGATAGTGGGGAGTATCGTAGGAGTGGGAATTGTAGAAGGCGGCAGAATAGGCCCAGCTTTTGGCGTTGTGTGAGCCGGAGCAATAATGGCAGCATCTGGGTTTCTGGGAGCCGTAGTGACGGTATGGATCCTGGGGGAGAGAAGGGCAGCCGGACGTAGCGCAAAAGTGCCAGAGGAGCCAGCAGGAGGGCTGTATTTTGGCATGATCGAGCCCAACATGGAGGTGGGCTTCTTTCGTCTGGAGTCTCGATATTCAGGGGCGATTAATAACAACCTCCTGAATGCATCTGATCTTCTTGGCATCAGAAGGCATGACAGAGCTCGCCGGCTCCCCCTCCCATTACTAATCCCGATCCCCTTGGCGTAGCCTTGCCCTGGGGGATTGCATAGAGGGCCATTGTCCACCATGCTATTCCCTTGTTTTAGTTATTCAATTTCGATCTTATGTTAACTTAAAGCGTTGAAACCTACCTTTGCAATGACAATTGCGCTCTCCTGCTAGCCCTCTCCAGAATTATCCACCACCTCCAGCACCTCATCGTTTTCGTCGATGTCGTCGTTGTCGTTGGTTGAGTCGTTGTCGTAATTGGTGGAGTTGTCCACCCCATCTTCGTATTCCTACTCATCTATATAGTCCAGCTCCGCAGAGTCCAACCGACATTTCTCCCCTGTGATCATGTCCCCGCCCTTCTGATCCTCCTTCTCTTAGTGGTCGTCGTCGGCTTCAACCTCTCTTTTAACCCTCATGGAATCTCTTATTTGCCTAGTGAGATCCTAGACCTTGTTGTCAAAATTGAGGTATCTCCTGTTAGCCGGCTCCGGCGTTAGGCTGCAATCCTCTCCCACATCAGCGCGCGATTGCAGGACTATCAGGTCCAACGGATGTCAGCAATTGTTGGCAAGGAGCTACACCTGAATTTCAACATCTTCTTTCAGAAAGAGAAGTTCTCGCAGAGTGAGAGTGGTTGTGGGTAGGCGATGTAATGTGGGGCTGTCATCTGCTGTCGTACCGATCAGATATCGAGGGTATCTGATTGCCTCCTCCACACCTTGCGACTTGACGGTCTCGAACAGCCCTTGCATGGTCGGTGATGCCAGAACTCCCCACCCAGTTTGGCATTTCGAGTTGCTGGCGCCTCAGGTGTGGCCAAGGAACAGAAGCCCAGCATTAGAAGCATTCGTTCGGCGAATGATCTGGATCCTTCCAACCCTTAAGGGATTACCCAATGTCAAGACCGATGGTGCTACTGAGCAAATGGGTTCATATGGGAGCGTTTGAACTTGAATCAGGAAAAGCACTTACTCGCATGTCCTGTGACTGCGCCCTCACCAGCGCGCTTTGCGTTTTCACCCTTGTTCGCTATCTGGATGTTCCTAGCCGTGTCCTTGACCAACACACTTAACTGGTCATGGACCTCTTTGACGTTCTCCGCATGGTGATTGTTTTTAATGCGATTGATGCCTGACTGAACTGGTCTAAGGGAGCTGGCGAAGACAACGATAGACCCGATTTGAGTGTCAGATAACCGCCCAGGATCGAATGAGTACGCCTGTATGTTGGCCTTGACCTCACGACGCCAGCTATTGTAGCGGCCACTCTGTTCGCGGTGATTCTTGAATCCATACCAACCCTTAGCATATATGATATCACCATCGCGCCCTCTGAAATAGAAGAGTTAGTTACGGCTTTCCGATATTGTGAGTTCTAGCCAGCTATAGTTTACTTACTCAGAGTCTTGCACGTGTGGCTCGAATTGGGGGTTCTCGTTCGATTCCAAGGTTTGACTTGGCCCTAAAGGCTAATATTTAGCTCCACCTCTATCGATATATGAATTTTAACTGTAGGAATGAATACTAATATCTTACATTCTTTCCACAACGGCACGAAGGGAAGGCTTGCATTTACTCCTTCTGGCCTGCATTTGGGGAGGCTAGAGGGCCGGGCATCTAAACTAGATCAAAATGTCCATATTGGTTACTGGCTAATGATAGGAAGGGTTGAATTTACTTTCCCCAACTTACAGTGCTGGCTTGCGTTGGTTCAGCGTCGGAAGCGGCTGGTGCTCTAGATTGAAATACAAGATTAATACTATCTGCTAGTTAAAGATTGGGTGGTATGTAATTATCTTGCCTTTTGCCAGGGCGGTCTGCACTTGTTGGCAGGCGACATTTCATCCTGGGGGCACGTTTTGAAGGTTTAAAAAGCCAACAGAAGAGCAGAGCCCTGGGCACGGATGGCCGATATCTGTGCACGAGAGGTTGGCAAGTAGAGCGATGATGGGATTGACAAGCAGGTGGAGTAGAAGGGGGTCTTTATATGCTGGGTTGGTACAACTCATTGCCAATTGGGCGAAGCATAGGGATCGGAAGCTGGAAAGAATTGTCTGAATCTGGATGGTTACCGGAAAAATGTAGGGCCACTTGCTGGGTCACCGCGGTGTCATAGTTCCACGAAGCACGGCCCACAAACACCTCTACTAAAGGCCCCGTTCCTCACTCTCCCATTCTGCAAGATCCCCAGACTTCCTACATCTCGCGTTAGCTATCTCGTCCATTCGTTATTCCTTCCTTTCATTATTTCTCGCGTTCTTTATCGCCTCAACCGACTATCTGCATCTACTACAAAACCATCATCACCTAAAAGCAGATCATATGCCCCCAAGGAGAGCCTCAACGCACGGTGGGATCTCCACACCAACCGGCAGACAGAGAGCACAAGCGGGCGTGAGGAAGAACACGCGTACCTGTCAGACCCCTAGCCGTTATGGCCAACAGACTGACCCCCCACAAAGAACCCGGTAAGGGCAAACAGTAACACGTCCTCATCTCGGAGTGAGGAACCCGCAGCAAGCATACCCTAGTACACGCACTCCCCGTCGAGTAGCGAGCACATCCATCACACCAATTCTCCAAGCTCAAACAGCCACCCAGGACCCCTCACAACCCCAAGGTCACCAAGCGAAATGAATACCCATACGCTATCCCGCTCTCCCTCTGAAATGCCCATCAACCTGGGCACTATGCGAGACCTTCTATGCTCACATGAGCATGAGATTATTGACCGGGTTGTTCCCCAACTCAGCTCCAGAAGCGAGAACCCTCCGAGCCATACTCCCCCATACCCCCAGCCAACATCCAATCTGGCACAGGGCACACAGCCCGCAGCATCAAATGATACGCTTACCTGAATAGCTCAACTCGAAAGCCAGCTAGCACAACCTCGAAGTAAGAGTGAAGAGCAACAAGCGATAGACGAGCGAAGCAGCGTACCTGGTATGTCCGACCCTTCCCAGCTACCAATTCCTGAACCAAGTGAGAGTGCCACAGCCATGGCCGAGTCCATGGAGGTACTATTTCCAGGGGGTTTAATGCAGCACTCTTGGGAAAATAATTGAAAATCGGTTCAAGCCAAGGAACATCTTCCGCCTCTTAGCTACCGAGAAAGAACGAGCTGAGTCAGAGAGAACCATCAGCTTCGGCAGAATTGAATTTGAGCACACGGAGCGGAATGGAAGACAAAGCGAGTACCGAATGAGAGGGTTCTTTCAGGGTTGGGCCGCAAACTCCGGAATCCTAGTGAAGTTAGCACCATACCCCCTTCAAGGGGAGCTCGCCACCGCTCTTTCCATTCATACTATGAACCTCTACGACCTGCTGGAGAAGTACACATAGGAGGGAGTGAAGTCGTACCACTTCCAATTCCACAGCAAGAGAGTTCCTAGCGGGAAGATGATTTACCATGCCAAGGAGTGGCGACTACTTGATAGTGAGCTCATAGCATCAAAGTGCTTTGCCCACCCTACAAGATGGAGTACTTGGACCAAGGGGAATAAGCCACTTCCGCCAGCTGCCCGGAGAACATACGAGCTGCCAATTTGCGAGAACCTCTCAGGCCAAACCCACCACCCACTCCAGAATCCAAGAGGAAATACCGGTACCCTACCGGCCATCTCTCAACCATGCAGAAACTGGAACTACCGCGAGTGCCGCATTACCACATGCCGCTATCAACATACCTGTATCTCTTGCAATGTGAACCACCGAGCAGCGCAATGTTCCTCCAGCACTGCAGGCCCCTTCACCTCCTCATCCCAAGCACCTAATAGACGTTAGCTCTCCCAGATTTCTCTCCTTGACTACCCACGTCCGATTCCTTCCTTCTTTACTGTATTTTCATAAAAGGCGCATCTCTAGAATAATTCTAAGCTCACTACGACTGAAGTACTTCTCGGCTCTCCCACAGCTAAGCATGAACCACACACTAGTCCAAGCTATGCATTTCCCTCGCCGGGTCTCAGCGTACTCACACCCCGCCCTAACACGATACTCCATTACTCACTATTCACTCTCCATTGCCTACCAATGCCAACAGGGCAACTGCAAGCAGAAGGATGGAGACAGCTTACCCGGGATTACCCAGACCCCCTAGTAATAACTACCATCCTAGGCATATGCAACTTCGGAGCGAGAATTGGCTATGAGGGGTACCGCGAGACAGTTACAATTTACCCGAATCTAAGTACCACAACAACGGACGTCCAGCTCGTATCAGCAAATATACTATCCGAGGTCAGCAAGAACCGGCTTGAGGTATACACGAACTACCCAAGCCTACCGAAGAACGTCACTGCATCTTCTTTAGGACTAGTCGACAAAGCAGATGGAAGCAAGCGGCGCATCAACCATTTATCATATCCCACCACCGATAATCCAAGCTCAATCAATGCTGTGATCCCTGAATCCTATGTTATCATACAGTACAGTGGTATTCACGAGGCAGTGGAAGCAGTGCAGAAATTCAGAAGTAACAGTATTCTTTTGAAGAGAGATTTCGAGTCAGCATTCCGCCACATTCCAGTCTCTCCGATAGATTCCCCACTACTCAGTTTCCTCTGGGAGATGAAATTCTACTGCAAACGTTTCCTACCCTTTGGACTTCGAACAGCCCCATACCTGTTCAATCTCTTTGCAGAGGGTTTCCACTGGATCCTTGAACAATAACTGCAGCGGATGAGGATGACGGCCAAAGTGATCCATTATCTAGATGATTTCCTTATAGTAGTATCGCCAGAAGCAACAGCCAGACTTGGCGAATGTCGACAAGTCTTTTGCACACTATCCGACCAGGTGGGACTCGCGATCAAGCTATCGAAAAACCAAGAAGGTACGGCTCTAAGCTTTGCAGGTATAGAGATCAACACACATAGCCTTGTTTTACGCCTACCAAAGAAGAAGCTGCTAAAAGCGCGCAAAATTGTCCAAGAAGCTCAGAAGCAGCAATCCCTCTTCCTTCATGACCTACACAAGCTAACATGCTACCTCAACTTTGTCTCTGTTGTAACCCCCTTTGGCAGAACCATCCTTCGCCGCCTTTACAACATGGAACTGTACTTCCCCCCGAATGTACCACGGAGTCCCAAGCGGCGCATATCTGGAGAGCTACGAAAAGAGCTCGCTTGGTGGGCATTCCTATTATATAATGAACCAAAGAGATCTGTTGCGAAGAGAAGATGGGAAACAATCAGGGCATGGACAGATGCTGCTAGTACAAAGAGACTCGGTGGGTACTTCCTCCTCGAAAACCACCGGCACCCAGAACCAGAGTCAGCATTCTCTATCGCGATACCAGGATATCTTGCAAATGGCCGCAAGCATATCAAGACCCAGGAAATGCGGGCAGTGGAGCAGTTACTCCTCCAGTGGGGGTAGAAAATGGAAGGGAAAGTCACTGCAAATACATGTCGATAACCGGGCTGTGCCCTATGGAATAGCAAACAGGACCATCCGTGGTGCATCTATGTAAGTCCTTCGGAGATGCTTGCTCCTGGCTAGTGAATACGACATGGACATAGAAGCAATATGGATCCCAACTAAGGACAACGCCTTGGCTGACGCACTCTCACGGGCAGAGTATGAGATGATAGCTGACCTCGCCCCACAGCTGCTACAGTCACTTTGTACCCTCCAATGACATGGATTTCTAACATACAGGAATCGGGATTATCACGAGTAGCAGCCTACTACCTGTGGCGAGGGCTTGCCCCATCCACCAGACGCAACTACAACACAGCACGATCTCGTTTCACTACCATCTGTATACTAAACGGCTACCATCATCAAAAAGCCAATGTTTCCCAGCAAACACAGCATGGCTTATCGAGTGGCTATGTTCTTTGGCAGGAACCTTAAAAACAGATACGATGAAACTCTAACTTGCCGGGATCAAGTCTGATCAGCTGGACCTAGGCATCGAGTGCACGGTATTTTCTGACCCCCGTCTCGAGCGCACTATACAAGGTATAAAGAGGGACCACCAAGAACCAGAGCGACGAACTCTGACATCCCTGACACGCCCCCACCTCTTGCGTATCCTCCGCACTCTCTCGGCCAGGAGTTACGATGATATAGCTACCAGGGCTGCATTTACATTAGCGTTTGCAGAATTCCTCCGAGTTGGGGAGTTTACCTATAAGGCAGCCGATCGCGAACTAGGACAGGCCTTCTCCTAGTGGTTTGTTACTAAAAGCTCAGTCAGAATAAAAGCAAGAGGGGCATATATGGAACTCACTCTCCCCGCTTCCAAGACAGACCCTTTTCGGAAGGGAAGTAAACTGACAATCGCAGCTAGCCTTGATGATGCCTGCCCGGTACGAGCAATGGAGCAATTCCTTCTTCGCGATACACGCCGAATGCAAGAAGAACCCCTATTCTGCCTAGGAAACCATGAGCAACATGCATTTACCCTAGAATATGTGGTTCAGAGACTACAAGAATTAGCACTCAGGAAAGGCTTAGGAGATGGAGTGTGGAATGGACGCAGCTTCCGTGGAGGCGATGCCCCATGGGCGGCGGAAGTCGGAATCCCAGAAACTGAAATACAAACCCGCGGCCGTTGCAGATCCGATACCTACAAGGCATATATCGAATACTCAGACAGAGACCGAATCGCACTCTCAAAACGGTTTTAGACCACTCTCAGCCTACCTAGTTAGCCACCCAGCCTAGCCTGCCTTGACATGGGGGAGACGTTACCAACAGGACGGCAGGCCAACCCATGTCACACCGAAATAGCCTGCCTTCACCCGGGAAATATCGGCGGTAACGATCTCCCTGGCAAGGGCAGCGGCTTTACAAGCATTGCCTCCAGTAGTGGAAATTGGCATGTTTCCAATACGATCTCATAGTCATGTACTTTTCGTTCAGCGTTTTATCTTCTTTGGTTCTTGTTAGATTTCCTTTCCGTTATTCTTAGCTATTCCTAATACACTGGCGAGACTTCGGGAAATTGGATGCTGGGTTGGTATAACTCATTGCCAATTGGGCGAGGCATAGGGATCCGAAGCTGGAACGAATTGTCTGAATCTGGATGGTTACCGGAAAAATGTTGCGCCGGTTGCTGGGCCACTGCGGAGTCATAGGCCCACGAAGCACGGCTCAACAACAACTCTACTAAAGCTCCCGTTCCTCGCTCTCCCATTCTGCGTGATCACCAGCCTTCCTACATCTCGCGTTAGCTATCTCGTCCATTAATTATTCCTCCCATTCGTTATTTCTCGCGTTCTTGATTTCCCACCCACCCACTCCTTGCTACTGCACCAGTACAAGCGCCCTCATTGCCGCAAGGGGAAATATCGGCGGTAACGATCTCCCTGGCAAGGGCAGCGGCTTTACAAGCATTGCCTCCAGTAGGGGAAAATGGCATGTTCCCAATACGATCTCATAGTCATGTACTTTTCGTTGAGCGTTTTATCTTCTTTGGTTCTTTTTAGATTTCCGTTCTGTTATTCTTAGTTATTCCTAATACACTGGCGAGACTTCGGAAAATTGGATAGATGTATTAGACACCATGTCTGTGCGCTACAATTTTTGGTCACCCTACCACTAGTACAGTGTAGAAGCAAATAGTGTCACGATGGTAAACAAACATTGAACCCCCAGGCTGGGAAATCATTACGGCGAATTTGGGCCACAATCCCCCTCATCGGACTGCTGTATTGCTGTGAGGGCCCAGAGAGCAGTTCAATCCAATGCGCCAGGCATAGTCCACAGATCATAGCAATCTATATATATTGAGAGTCTTGAAAACATGTCAAATAAACTTTTATTCCTCTCCATTTTCACGACATCAAGAGATATCATTGCCCGAGAGACGTAGAATGGCGCCTCTGGCATCCCCTGCGATTCAGAATTGATGAGATACGATCTAAGAGCCTTACCCTTTTAGGCTCTGTCAGGCCGACTTCAACTTGATATGGCCAGACACATGTCAGCATTGAAAACATCTTTCTATTCAACAACTCCATAAAATAACAAATACTAAACTGAACTACTAACACTAGCGATTGAGGTCGAGGATTGATCTCCGCGTCACGATTCACAGTCTTCCAATGAAACTCGCGAGTAGCCTCTTAGTGCTGCGTTCGTCATCGAACCGAGCACCGCGGTTCTGGTCCTTCTCGCGATTCAAAACCTCCCGAGTGAGAGAATCTAAATGCAGTTGCCTAGAATTGTACTCGTCGCTGCATCAAAATGGCCGTCACTATCCGCGTCACTATCCTCGTTACCATGATTGAGATCAGGCTCTGGCGCTCTGCCACGCATTTGGCCTATAGGTGCTGCCCGGCCATTTGTCCAATTGGAGACGACATCAATAGGAAGACATTGGTTCCTCCTCAGCGGTGGCGTCACTGGCGTGAACCCCTCTCTGATTGCCTTTCTCAGTTTTCAAATACGATCGCAATAGAGCAATGGATCCTGTAGGTTGTCAGGGACTGGGTTCGACAGAAGCCAGGCGCTTACAGTTTCATGGCTCTTGATCAAGACATAATCTACCCCAGTGATCAGCTGTGAAGGTCGTTGACACAGCCGTCAACCACCTTCGCCCGTTGTGCCAAGTATGTAGTGGATACTAGTTTCCTGAATAGTTCTCTCCATTATCACTGACAATCCACAAATGGCGTCGGAATCTATTATTGAAACCTTAATTCGGTTGACCTGAGGGGGACGTCAGTAAAGCGACTGATAGTGGTTTATGTTCTGGGGGTTAGTCCTGTCAGGACTAGGCCGGACACAAGTAATATGCACAGCACGTGGACGTCCAAGTAGGGCACTCCAATCTATATCTCTGGTTTCTGTAAGGGAACACCAAAGCAAATGTATTATTCCAAAAACGCCTGATCTGTTGGCGTATGTAACAATTTTACTCCTGTTTAACGAAATACAATGAAACGAACAGTTCTCCTGCTAGCGCTGGGCTCAACAGAGGCGAAGGGGGAGGCGAAGGGAGAAGAGTATCAAGTAGGGGGCAAAGGGAACCTAGGATCGCGGTTCAACCATGTATATTCTTAATCTAGGTGTCTCGCGAATGTCTCCTTTGTCTCCTGCTACCCAGGAGACGGTTCTTAAATACATAAGTTGTTCCCATCCTTGAGTAATTAGTTATCCTGCAACCACGATCACACCCGGTAAGTGTACAGTTCACCGGAATCCTGTAGTCCTGCCGGAGTCTCCAAGACTAATAGCTCATCGCTACACAGCCTGCTACCTACCCCCGGTATACATAATCATTCCTTACCGGAATTCAAACAGATAAGTTCCACCTAATAAAACCAAACATGTATCAAGCTGCCGTTATCCTAATTAATACTGGAGGTTAAATAAAACCAAATATAAATCAAACTAAATTAAACATAGGCAATCCATCGCTGCCTCCTGTGAACTCCTGCCAGAACATGTACACATGTTACATTCCCCTAATCTAAAACAAATCCTAACTATCTAAAGCTCCTCCTCTTCTGCGCTATTGTCCATGTGCCATAGGAGGCCGTCGTTGTCTGTTGGAAAGTAATCTAGTTCAGAGTTACTAGAATCGTAGTCTTCATCGTTGCAGGGTTCACAGAAGTCATCTGGTGGTGGGCTGGTGATACACCAAGTAGTAGATACTTCCATAGGTTCCCAATTGGTATGAACATAGTGGGAAGTGATCTGGGTTTGGGAATCGTTGGGGTGGTTGAGATTCCAGTTGACTTGAATAAGTTCCATAGCATTGTCGAGGTTCACAATAGGCTCCCAGGAGTCGTCTGCTCATTCATATCCTTTCCTGCTGACCCGAAATTTGTGCCTGTTGTTCTGTAGCCTATAATTGAGTAGGTCCTCTGCTTCCCATTCTTCTGCATTGTCAATGATGATTGGCGCTGGCTTGTCCATTCTGCTGGATTTGAATCTATCAGGGTCGCTCTCTCAATATTCCTTGAATGAGGATACATGGAAGTAGGGCTTCTGTCTTTCCATGCGGCGGGGTAGCTCTAGTTTGTAGTTGTCTATATCGGCGTCATATTTTAGGACTTTGAAAGGTCAGAACCATTGAGGTTCTAGCTTCTTTGATCGTCCTGGGGAGGAGGTATATGGGTGTCATCTGACAATCACTCTCCTGCCAATACGGTGCGGTTGCTGTACAGGCTTTCTTTTCTGTTCTGCTTGAACTGTCTGCCTGAACGTAGCATGCTTTCTGGCCATATCTACCTCCATTCTCGTTGCTTCATGGGAATTAAGGATGTTGTCCACAGCTGGTATCTTGCTTGCGGATCGTTGCACTGGATTGAATATCTTCCATAGGGGTGCATAGAGGGCCCGGTACGGTGAAATGCGCAAAGATTTGAGGGATACGCCGTTCATGCCGGCTGCTATTGCTGGGAGGGCTCCGGACCAATTGTTCTGTCTTTTGTTAAGCAAGTTCCTCATCATTTGCTTCAGTGTGCGAATCCTGGACTCAACGTGGCCGTTCGTTTCGTGATGGTATTGGGTTGCCATCCTGAATTGCATTCCAAGGGATTTCATTATCTGGGACCAAAACTCAGAGGAAAATTGAGAGTCCTGGTCTAGGACAATGCACGGAAGGAGGCCGTGAATATCAAAGACTGTTCTCTGGAGTTTGTGAAAGGTTTTCTCAGAGGTCGCTGCGTCAGGGAGAGGGAGAAGGTGGGTATAGGAACTCAATCCATCTATGATAACCATGACAGTTGTGAATTCATTTGATTTGTTGAAAGGTACAGCGAAGTTAATAGCTAGAGATTGGTATGCTTCGTCTGGGTCTGGGAGGGCTAGGGACCTGCCTGCCGGGAGTGTTGTGGGCTCATTGTTGATCTGGCACTTATCACAAGAGCGACAGTAGAGGGTAAAGTCCTGGCGCATCTGTGGCCACCAGAAGAAACAAGCTGCATAGGTGTAGCATTTGGGAGCTGAGAAATGGCCGAGGCCTTCATGAACTGTTCTGAGGATAAAATCCCGAAAGGATACTTCCCTCTTAAACGTTCCTACCAGTATATAAAGGTTCTGATACCCATTGGTGTTCTGGGCCAGAAGTAGGTCATCGGAGATGATGAAATGCAGTTTATGGCTGGTGTCCTTAACCTTGGCTACAGAGGACCGAGTTTGAGAGCTTCAATGACCTTTGGGCGGAATTCCCACAAGAATGTAGAGTGTAGTATTCCTAGGAATGATTGGGCCTTCTCTTTTTCTTCCTTTGTCATGTGGGGTTCGCTGTATAGAGCACGAAAGGCGGGCGAAGCCATGGGAAGACTCGCCAATACGGTTTTCTTCAGCTGGAAAGGAATAGGTTGGTCGGATATAAATGGTATATCAGGAAGCTGGGGGGATTGCTTGATGTTTGAGGATTCCGTAGTTACAGTGGCTTTGTTCTTAGTCTTCTTACTGGCTTTGTAGTTCTTCGAGTCCTTAGGCCAGAATGCCTATCTTGCGTTCTCGCTTCAGTGTATCTGGCAATCGTTATTGGTACATGTCATCCTACTCTTTTCAGAGTGGCTTCTTTCCATTGCGCTTGGGATAGGTGCCGTTACTTTATCACCCGATAGGTTTCCTGCAACAATAGCATTATCGTTTCGTGCAGTGCTTTCTGATATAGGGGGGTGTTCTTTGCGCTCCTGTGATCAAGTAACAGCATAGGAGGTTACTTCGTTCATGAGGTAGTCAGGGCTACTGCGGTATATAGTTTAGGGTGAGTTAAGGGATAGAGAGTTCAGTCTTTGTCTGTCATCCTCCATGGTGTTGTCTGATTCTATGCTGTATGTGAATGAAGATGTGTAATGTGTAGAACTATTGGATGTAGAATGTAGATCTGCCTCTTCGCTTTCCGTTGTTGGGTCTTTAAGGTTTATATCATTTGCACTAAGGTTCTGTTCATGAATCCTAGATAGGTAGTCTGCTAAGAAGTTCTTCGCTCCTGGCTGGTGTCCTATTTTGAAATCGAATTTCCCAAGGTGTGTTAGCCACCTTTGTTGTCTTCGGCTCAAATTGTTTTGCGTTATGAGCTGAGTGAGCCTCTCAAGATTGATCAATATGGTGAAGTTCGTATATTGGACTAAATGCGCAAATGATTCCACAGCCTCAACAATAGCGAGCGTGTCTCATTGGTGGTTTGGGTAGTGGCTTTGTGCTGGAGTAAGCTTGCTGCTATGGAACGCTCCCGGTCTAACTGCATCTCTGGTTAGTCCTTGGCCTAGCCATGCTCCACTTCCGGTAGGTGATGCATTGGTTAACAACCATATCATATCTCGGTTCTTATAGTCCATCGGTCTTAGAATCTTATATTCCTGGGCCGCTCGTTGTCCGGCTTGGAATGCTGCTTCCTGCATGTCTGTCCATTGCCACTCAACTTTCCCAGTAAGCTCTGTGAGTGCCACCGTAATCATGGCTATATGAAGGAGGAACTGCCAGATATAATTAATAATCCAATTGAATCGCTATAGTTCCTTCTTATTCCGAGTTCTGGTCCAATCTGTAACTCTTCTTATTTTTTCTGGTGCTGGGTGAATGCCTTCATTATCGAAAACATACCCTTGGATATCTGGCTTTTTAGCAAAGAAAGCACTTTTTCTACGGTCTGTATATAGCTTCGCCTCCCCCAGTCTGCTGCAGGCCATCTTGACATGCTTTATATGGTATTCATATGTGTTGGTAAAGATGAAGATATCCTCAATATATGCTCAAATGAACTCTGCAAGTTCAGCGGAGAAGACATCTTCCATAACTCTGACGAATGTAGCTGGCGGATTCATATTACCCTGTATCATGACTCGGCTAACAAAGCCTCCAAATGGCGTTTTAATGCTATTATTTTTCTTGTCATCTGGGTGTACTCTGGTCGGAAAATAGGCATCGCTGAGGTCTATCTTGGTCCAGAATTTCCCTCTTGCAAATGCCTGTATTATGGTTTGTTCGTTCGGTATTTGACAGTAGTCTGCCACTGTGTTCTCGTTCCTGAACCTTAAATCTACCAGTAATCTCACCTTGCCTACTGGCTTCTTAGATACAAACATGCTCGCATCTGCTGGCATGGTTGCTCTGTATATGATCTTAGCTGCGAGCATCTTGTCGATTTTTGCTTAGAAACTTGGTAATAGCTTCTCTGGTGCTTTGCAGGTTGGTGTCTTTCTTAGCGGTTTTGGATCCTGAAGTATGATCCTGTGGTTGATGTTCCTGAGTGGCGGGAGTTCTGTAGGTACTTCACTAACAAAGACTTTGGGGAAGATGCCCGGAAAGTCTTGTTCATTCTGTGTTTTCATCATGGCGCTCCTTGGGAGTGCTCAATTTCCGCTGCAGTTTATTCGGACTTTATAGTCAGGGAAATATATACTGTTTTTTCTGCAATCTATGACTACTCCAAACCGTATAAGGTCGTCCATGCTCAGTAGGATATCATGGTCTGAGACCAGGGTAACCATCATTCTGACTTGGGGTATTCTCATTTTTCCTATTAGTATTTCGACAGTCCAACTGTGGTTGCTAGTGGATCGTGCTCCCTTGACTGCCATTTTTTGCATTGTTGGATGCTCCTGTGGCTTATATGGTATGTTGTGTGTAGTCACATATCAATTGCTTAATAGTGTACCACCTATCGTTCCGGTATCCGCTGGTACTCGAGTGGGCTTGCCATTAACTAGCATAGTCAATTTGAGTGCCTGGAATAGTTTGCTAGCGTTGTCTGAGTTGCCAACAGTAGTTTTTTAGGTAACTATTGTGTTGTGGCCATCAAGTTCTTCAGTATCATCCCTTTGGGTTTCATATTCTTCCTCGCTGATGTCTCCAGTATCCTGAGATACTCGGACATGGTTGGTTTTGACTTCCTTCTTAGGGTATTCATTTGACCTGTGCCCGCTCTCCCCACCATAGAAACATTCTTCTTCTGCCTTGCGTCGATCCATTTCACCCTGACTTTGCTTGTTTGACTTTGTATAAGGTTTCTTCTTAGTTGGGCTTTTCCCTTTCCCTTTGTTTGCGGTGTTTCTCATATGGCTAGGTGTATTCTCCTTCTTTGGTTTATTCTGTTTGTTGCTTTGAGTGGTTGATCCTGTTTTTTTTTTTTTTGGTTTTATCTCATTTTATTATTGTATTAAGGCTTACAGTATAAAACTAGCTAAGGGACGAAAGGGGCCTGCAGTGTCAGCTATGACCCCAAATACCTGGTCTGTATCCTATATTAGTCCATCACGTGCCCCCCTCTCGCAAAAAACCCTCTGAGTGTGCCTGACAGGAGCGGAAACCCACAGACAAGTCCGGTACTATGGGTAGAAAACTACAAACGAAAGAAACACACCTGAGCTCCGACAGACTCTGCACAAACAAGGAGAAAGAAAGAAACCAAACGGCAGGTAGACTGTAACCGAGAAAACTAAAAGTGTACTACTGCCAACCCCAACATACCATGCTAGTTTTCCCCCTAGTGGGGGCTATGCCCCTTGCTGCCCTTCGAACAGAGGGACGGCGAAGACGGGTCGTAGACAGACCGTGTACCAGGTAACGCAATCGAACAACGCGAGGCCGTGTGGCGCAAGCGAATCAAACTCACCCTGCGGAACACAACCAAGATGAAAATAGCAGTCTGGTGCCAGCAGGAAGAGGAAAGCGTAATGTCTTTGAGACAGCCGGCAGAGAAGGGGGGGGATGTAACCAAGGCACGGGACGAACGACCAAGAGAGGAGGGACCGATGGTGGAGAGCTGAGGGGTAAACCCAATCGAGAAGTGTGAGACCGACCGACGGTAAGGATATCACAGGTTTAGACGATGCCAACCGTAGCAAAGCGGTTCCCAGGCGAAAGTGCAATAGTAGGGTGCAGAACCATCAGGGCCACTACTTAACCGATAGCCCGGAACTGCAGAAGGCTATTGACGAGAAAGGGGTTGTCGACTGTGAGCGAGCGCTAAGGCCGAAAAGTGCAGAAGAGCAACTGTGAACCCCCTTGACAAAGACTGCCTAAAAGCAATTCCATCAGCAGTGGACCAGAGGGGAGAGGGGAGCTGCAGCGCCAGTCTCCTATGCAGTGTGGCCATCATAAGAGTGCAAAGGGAGGTGGATAGAGTTAACGATGACTTCTCATGGTGTTGAGATTTCAATCGCCTCAGGTGTAGAGGAGATCATTTGTGTTTGAGTTGTTTTTCCTCTTTTTGTTTTTTTTTAGCTTTTTTATCTCATATATTTATTGTTTTAAAGTACAAGAAATGACATGCATCGTCAGATATGGCCAAAACAAAACCTACAAAGAAAAACCAAATTCCAGAAAAACAAAACCTATAACAAAAACTATTCCTCGACCGCGCACAAATGTATGCGCACTCGATATGCTTAACAAAAACAAGTAATAATCGGTAAAACCCATGTCCAACGACAACAAGAATGCATAAAACTGAAGGATGAAACAAAATTGAGCCTGGGAACAAGATCGTTTGGTGACTGGGGTGTTGCAGATCATGAGCGCCCACCTCCTGGTGTCTCAGATCCCTTCCAGAAGGTTTGCTGTATGGAAAAGAGCAGTGGGTGGTCCAGTCCCTTGTAGGGCATTCAGGGTGGCGGTCGGGAGCGCTGGGGGCGGTTGGACAGGGTAAGGCGGCATGTCGGGTGGGAAGCCTGTGGCAGTCGCCAAAACAAAGTTGCAAAGGCCTTTGAGGAGAGAAGCTGACCCTAATAGGGGGATAGAGGAATTCTAAGACAGGTCCCTTGGGAGGAAGAAGGCCCTGTCTTCGCATCTCGTATCGCAGGTCAGAACGGTATGGTGGAGGTCTTCCGTGCCATTATGGCAGCGCGGGCACAGGGTAGGATCGTCGTGGTTGAACCAGGAGGGGTGTCCTGCAAGGTAGCTTTTTCCAGACCTCATCTGGTGGATACGTCCTGCAGGGAGGCGGTGAGAACCATGAATAACTGTGGCGAGAGGGAGGGTGAGAACGGGTGGTATAGAGCAGAGGGGAAGTCGTGGCCCCACTCCGATAGTATTGTGCGCCTCAGGAAGAGCTTCATGTGTTTGTAGGCCTTTGACATCAGCAAGGGGTCGGGGAGCACCCTACTAGAGGCGCTTAGCTCGGGTTGAATGGTGGGGAAGAAGGGGAGGCGATTGAGTGCTTGGTTGGCGTCGTGGACGATGGAGTCAAGGGGCAGGTGCCTTCGGCATCTGGTGTGAGGGGTGGACCAG